>LJJI01000208.1:0-56575 GCA_001553865.1 Cladosporium sp. BSL10
ATAATAAATAATAAATAATAAAGATAAAAGTAAAAGTAAAAGTAAGCTAAGTAAGAATAGAGTATACTAGAATAAACTAAATACATAGATAACGCGTTACGTAGATTATAGACGTTCAGATATAAAGGTTCGGACACCATACTTGAGCTCCGCTCTCAATGCATCCCTAGTTTCTTCGACCAGATTTCTCATGACTTCAAACAGCATATTCGTCATGGTGTCCAGCGAGTGCATTACCCTTCCCAACGTACGCCAGACTGCGAAACAGCTTTCAATGATGCAGACAACATCAAGAGGCAGCTTCAAGAGGATGGCCATGAGATTTGATGCTGGTCGATCTGTCGATGCACGTGCAAGAGCGACGAGTAATAGGCGCAGCCCATGTGAAGCCTCCGCTACTACGTAAGGAGTACACTGCGGTTTGACAATGCCCTGGAAATGTAGACAAGGCTGGATCTTCGCGTGTTCGAAAAGCGCGAACACTTCCACGGAGCTCATCACTTCGTGATGCGCAAGCACTTTTCGCAGTGAGTCGCAGATGCGCCGCAAGAGGAACAAGGTGAAGGCCAGCTTGCTGCGTGGTCACAGCGGTACAACTTCTGCCTTCACGTTTTCCACGGCGTGCTCCAATCGGTCATCAGTGGCCGGGCTTCGGCTGCGGACAATCTACGCAACGGCTTCGTCAATCTGGTATTTCGCAGGATCCTGGAAGGAAGGCGCTCTGAGTACACCTGCGGTCGTGATAAGAGATTGTTGTTGGATGCGCATCACGTCTCAAAACATGGTGGCTATTTGGTACAACCAAGTTCGACCACAAGGGTCCTGAGGCAATGAGCACCGCGTACCGCCCGAGGTTGCAAGACCTTGATACAGGAGAGGCTCAGATCTCCGGTGTGAGCTCTTCGGACCTCAGTGCCTAATGGTGTTGAGGTATTGCCGTCGTGAACTCGCAGGTGGGCTCAGGCAGTGACAAATGACCCTCATTGCAAGCCAGGTCGCCAGGCCCACTACAGAGCCTTCCCAATCGCCTTTCTGCAGTCCGTAGGATCCCTGATTATGGGAACAACCCATGTGCTCGTTCACAATCTATGGAATCTGTGTGCGGCACACAATCATATTTGATCGCAGCCCAATGCGCCGCATCCGCCTGCGTTCATCACGCGCGGTTTGCGTCCGCAAATGCACCGATGCAACATCCTGCACTCCACAGGCTTGCATCTTTTCGAGCATGGAGGTACGGGTCCCGTTTCCGCGGCCTCCGTCTAGTTTCTTCATTCGGTACCTAGCACCAATGACGTCTCCTGAGGATCAATGCGATGGCCTACAGATGGTCGGAGGCTTGTCGCTGACACTCCACGCCCTACGCTAGTGCAAGAAGATGACCCATTTGCCTCCTTTAGGAGAAATGATTTCTCTATCAACTGCCACCCCGCGTAACTTTCTTGGAGAAGTATGGAGTAATTGTGGGCACGAATATAATTGAAGTCGTCCCGGCTTATTGATCGACACATATTTTACCCTTACGCAGCAAAAGTTTCCCCTGACCAGCCTCGACAGCCGCGAAAGTAAGCTCCGCTTTACCACGGATCAACAGCCAAGTGATGACCTCGAGCCGGGGGTCCTACGAATATCTACACGATGCTCTTATATCAGGCAAGTTGTGCGTGTGCTAAATCTTTCCTCTTTGCGGCCTTCTATTTCACAAATGCGCGCAATGGTGTAGACCAAATTGCTCAACATGTCGTTCAACCAAATCAACCGAGTCTCAGACGAGTCGTCGCATGGTGTAGGGCTCAAGGCGAACGATTCTGAGATCGAACAAATCGAAAACGTCCCCGAATACAGACCTGGCGATGCCGAAAGCCTTCGATTAGAGAAAAAGGTCACGATCACAGATCCGGTGTTTGGAGAGATCTATGAGGATGGCCCGAACTACCGGAATGTAAATCTACCTTGAGACAAGCCTTTGAGCAGTACACCACCGAGAGAATATTACTGACGCTCTTCAGGTGGGATGGATCGGGGCTGCGGCACTCATGACCAAGACACAGGTGGGCATAGGCGTTCTCTCCATCCCAAGGGCATTCGACATTCTTGGGCTCGTTCCTGGTATCTTCACATTGCTCGCCGTGGCAATTATCACTACCTGGGTACGTGATTTTATTGTACAGTGTCGATCGTAGCTGATTGTTATGCCTGCAGTCCGACTACATCGTCGGTTGCTTCAAGCGACACCATCCTGAGGTCTATGGTATCGACGACGCCGGCGGTATCATGTTCGGTCGGACTGGGCGACTGGTGCTTAGGGTGGTCTTTTTCCTGTGTAAGGATATGACTCAAGCTTCCGTTGTTCTTTTTGAACTGTGCTGACGATTATGTCTTCAGATTGGGTCTTCGTCACAGGCTCAGCCATCTTGAGCTTTTCGATCGGACTAAATGCCGTGTCCGAACATGGTACTTGCACGGCAGCATTCGTGGCTGTAGGCGCTGTAGCGGGCTTTATCTTTACTTCGATCCCGACACTATCGAAAGTGAGCTGGCTCGCTGCAGGTGGAGCAATTGCTATCCTCATCTCGAGTAAGCTTGACCCTGCGGTAACGACTGTGAACAATCACGAGGACTAACACACTCGATAGTCTTCACTCTCACCATCGCAGTCAGCGTCCAAGACCGTCCAGCTGCTGCTCCACAGACTGGACCGTTCACTCCTGATGTCAAAGCCGTAGCTGACCCTACTTTCGCGGAACTCATGTCAGCTGTTGCGATGATAGTCTTCGCCTTCTCTGGCACGCCAGCGTTCTTTCCCATTGCAGCCGAGATGAGGAATCCAAGACACTACACTCGCTCAATGCTGATATGCCAGGCTATCGTCACCACTGTTTATCTCGTTATCGGAGTCGTAGTCTATTATTACTGTGGATCCTACGTCGCTTCGCCCGCTCTAGGCTCCGCAGGTGCGTTGATGAAGAAAGTGTGCTACGGCATCGCACTTCCTGGATTGCTTGTCACGGAGATGATCGTTAGCCATGTAAGCCTACTCCAACCCGCAATTCGAGGAGAACACCGCTCACTCGTAGTTCGGATAGTTCCCGGCCAAGATGCTCCTTGTTCGCTTCCTCGGAGGTTCGAAGCATCTTACCGCAAACACATTCACACACTGGGCCACATGGCTCTCGTGTACTTTTGTGGTCGTGCTTGCAGCATACATCATCGCCAGCGCTGTTCCCAAATTCGACAGCTTGATCGCACTGATCGGCGCGCTGCTCGGTCCTCCGATTTGCCTCATCCCATTTGGCTGCATGTGGCTCTACGACAACTGGACAACAGACAGCAAAGAGCCACGCTGGCGATGGTGGCTTATGGCTTGCTGGAGCGTATTTGTGATTGCCGTTGGATGCTTTGTCATGGTTGGCGGCACGTATGGTGCTGTGATCGGGCTGATCAAGGACTATTCGGGCGACGGTGGTGCTTCTTCTTGGTCTTGTGCGGATAATTCTAATTCGACATAGATATATAGATACGGTATGTGAACAGTCAACGAGTGGCGCATGTCTGTAGTGAACCTCGGTCTTCGATTCTTGTGTAGCTGCATTTCCTCACATCAGTGTAGTGAATGTATCTACGTTGGGATGCTACCATAACACTAACATCACCATATGACGCGATTCTGTCGCACCTCGGAAATCAAGCATACAGTGAAATATTTTTCTATGATTTCCCCATGCTGAACTTATCCCTGTGCCTTGCCATATTCCTCTTTGTCCAGGTTTTGCTGTTTGATCGGTCTTCCAACCCACCCCAACCCCAACCCTTGTTAAAGAACATTTGACAGATTGAGACAAAATTGCCAAGACAAGACGTCTACCGTTGCAGGTGGTTTCAATCCGCATTTCGTGCAGTTGCGCTTCCACGTCACACTCGAGTGCACATCTTTCAGCAAAAGATGATGGCACCCAATATCGACTTGTACTCAGTACATCACTTCGCTGTTCACCTTGGCTATGGTGTCACCGCTCTTGGAGCCTTCGTTGCCTCAGCCCAGCATCTTCCTTGGAGCAGCTCGCTCAAGTCTTCCTGTTTTTCCCGACCCGAAACAGACGCGTCCGTGAGCCCTCTAGCGCCGCGCAAGATTTGCTCACCGTGCATCGCGCTCCACCAGCCTAATGTCGTTAGCTTTAGGTTATCAATCTGATAATCGCCGAGCTTCATCCTTGCCTGCTGAACAGCCCTGCCACGCCTGCTCTGCTCCACTGCCGTTTCTGACACGAATCAAGACCATGCAGGATGCAGGTCGTCGCTTAGAAGAAGCTTGGTTCAGCATGGCCAAGCCGAGCCAATGGTCCCTGATGTAGCGATGAGCACACTTCGGCCGTTTCGCAGCTGCAGAAGCAGGGCTGGTGGGCCCAAGGGCTGAAGGTTCGTCAGTGCCTGGGCATTCGCGAGCAGGTTCCAATCTACGGTGCGTTAGTATAGCGGATGAGGTCGGCTCGTAACCTCGATCCGCGATGCGGAATTGTTGCAGAACGTTCTTCCTCATCCTGGGCGTTCCCAACAGATGCACAGGGGTCCGCGTTCGTGAGGGCTAAAGTTTGCTCCAATCGAAGCTGCGAGGGTAGTTGCCGTGTCCGTCGTAGCATCGGATGCTCTGGTTGCGTCGATTGCCCAGGGTTTGAGGCGCCCCGGTGTCGGTGGGAGCGTAGCGGAATCCTGGGCCACGCGACAATCCAGCTATAGCTCTTATCTGATCCTTTTGTTCTGGAGAGCCGTAGACGACAGATCAAGAGCATCAACAGCCATGGCGACTATCACGAACGACTTGGACAATGGTCCTACCACGCTATCGGTATTCCATGGCCCGCAGAACCCACCTTTGCTAGATTTGACATTGGCCGACTTCTTGGACTACCAATGTCTTCATTTCGGCAATGACGAGGCGATTGTCACCCCATGGGATGGCACGAGGTGGAAATACCATGATCTGCAACAACACAGCATCTATCTTGCTCGATATCTGCTTGATCGTGGTATTCAGGCGGGTGACCGTGTAGCCATCCTCGCTGGCAACCGTGTCGAGTATGCTTCGGTATTCTTCGCTTGCATGAGGATTGGTGCAATTCTGGTTATCCTCAACAATACATACACCACTGCTGAAGCGCAATATGCTCTGCAGTACACAGGTAAGCCTCTTCTGTACGTTGAAACTAGTCGAGCCAAAGCTCATCACGATCATCAGAATGCAAAATACTTTTCAGCACAGCGGTCATCGGTCGCACTGATAATACATCCATGCTCCGATCCTTCAGCGAAGCTACACGTGATCTGCCAGCCTTACAAGAGATCATCCTCCTCGCAGGCTCGCTGGATGGGCTAGCGGAGTACCGCAACGTGGTCAAGACCGGCTCCCGTCTCCCAGCAGACAGATTAGCTGCAGCCCAAGCGGCCGTGAGCCCATACGACACGTGCAATCTCCAGTTCACGAGTGGGTCGACAGGCCACCCCAAAGCCGCCATGCTGACGCAACACAACCTTCTCAATAACTCACGCTTCATTGGCGATCGCATGAGCCTCACACAGAACGACATCCTGTGCTGTCCACCTCCATTGTTCCATTGCTTCGGCTTGGTGCTGGGTCTACTAGCAGTCATCACACACGGAGCGAAGATCGTGTACCCTGCCGAAATCTTCGATGGTCCTGCTGTCCTCCGTGCCATTTCGGACGAGAGGTGCACAGCAGTCCATGGAGTCCCCGCAATGTTTGACACGCTCTTCAGTCTCCCTCGCCCCGCAGGGTTCGACTGCACTCCGCTACGCACTGGCATCATCGCTGGTGCACCGGTACCTCGTCACCTCATGGAATTGCTGGTCAATGAGTTTGGCATGACCGAATTCACAAGCAGTTATGGTCTGACGGAGGCATCACCCACTTGCTTCAACGCCTTTGTCGACGACACTATGGACCGTCGCTTAACCTCAGTCGGCACCTTGATGCCACATGCTTCAGCCAAGGTGGTCGACGCAGAGGGCCGAATCCTCCCAGTAGGATCTCGTGGCGAGCTATGCATTGCGGGCTACCAGCTTCAGCAAGGCTACTGGCGAAACCAAGCCAAAACCGGCGAGGCGATGAAGCGGGATGCCGACGGCGTGTTGTGGTTGCACACCGGCGACGAAGCCTTAATCGACCGCCACGGCTACTGCACGATCACAGGCCGTTTCAAGGACATTATCATCCGCGGCGGTGAAAATATCTACCCCCTCGAGATTGAGGACAGGCTCGTCCAGCACGAAGCCGTCGACCGTGCTATCGTCGTGGGTCTGCCTGACAAGAAGTATGGCGAGAAAGTTGCCGCTTTCCTGCAGCGCTCTGCCAACGCCGAAAAGCCAAACATCGAAGCGATCAGAGCTTGGACGCGGGAGAAGCTTGGCAGGCATAAGACGCCTGTACACGTTTTCTGGCTGGGCGAGGACGGTGTGACTGCCGATGTCCCAATTACAGGCAGCGGCAAGATCAAAAAGTTCGAGATGAAGAAGATTGGACAAGAGCTGCTGGATCAGCCGAGGGCCAAGTTGTAGTCGAGTGTAGTTTTTAGTATTTCCTTATCATAATTCATTGAGCTTCCTAAATTTCACCATGTGCATTTATTGTCTCAGTCTCAATGTGCATGAAGCTTCTTGGAGGGAGCACTTGGATATAGACCTCATATGATCAATGATAACATTAACTTCCAGACATTTTGCGCCGCTAAATACAAATTTTTGGTGAAACGACTGCTAACCTGATTTCAGAAGGCCCCGGTCTACAGCATAGCCATCTGCCCGTACTTGGGCTCAGCCTCTTCCTTCTGCTCCGCTTGCGCGACCTCCAGAATGCTGTCCAAAGCACGTCCAGCGCTGGCGGACAGAATGCTGAAATTATCGCGCCTCACGTTGGGATCGGCCAATGTGCCCATGACCCAGATACCGCAGCCAGGCGCCAACATGTTCCTGCGGAAGTTGACTTTGTAACCAGCGTCGACGGTCCAAGCACCATTGCCAGAGTCGAACATGCGAGACAGAGGAGCGAGCAGGGGTTTGCCGGGGAGGGCTTCGCGCTCGGTGGTGGCGATGACGAGATCGTAGTGTTCGGGAAGCTGGGTGTTGGCGTGTGAGCGGACGTCATTGGAAGTCAATTGTACTTTGCCCTGCTGCAGGATCGCTTGGCTGATGCGGCTGTGGGGACGCATGGTGAAGCGGTGCTGGGACTTGTCGGGCTGCTGGACCTGCTGGGAGTAGAGCGAGATGTAGAGAGCCTCGAGGGTGTGGAGGTCTACTGTTGGGAACTCTGCGGCGACGGTTGTGGCGAGCATTCTTTGGCGGACCTCAGGCGGGAGGTGGTGGAGGGCTGTGTTGTTGGCGCCGTCAACCATTTCGTGTGTGCTATGGGTCCGTTAACGAACGTCATTTGTAGTGTGTTTCGTTGCAACTTACAAAGGTGTGCCGTCTTCGACGCGGAGTGCTGATCCAGCAATAATCATAGTAGCACGGTGTTGGCCGGTTGCAGCAATCAGATGCTCGAAAAGCTCAACAGACTCTTGGTCCGCACCAATGATGGCAATGTTGAGTGGTTGGTTTGCTTCGTGGACTCTCTTGATCAGCTCTGCTGACTTGTTCATAGGCAGAACGTTTGCGGTAAGTTTGGGAGAAGCGAGAGACTCTGGTAGACGAGATTGGGCACCGGTGGCGACTATGAGTCGCCTGCAGGTAACCTTCGAAGCGGCACCGTTGCCATTTGCCCTGAGATCGATTGTCCATTTGCTAACCTGACCATCCGCTGAGACCTTGGTAGGCTTGATGTTGACAGCTTCCTTGTTGAAGGCCACCCAACCCAACCGCTGGATCTTCTCCGCCACCCATGTCATGTAGCGGGCGGTAAGTTGTCGTGATGTGATAAGTTGCGAAGCATTGGTGAAGGCAATCAGAAGGTTGGTTTCGTGGAGGAAGTTGATGAACGTGTATTCTGATCGTGGGTTGCGAAGAGTGATCAGATCACGTAGGAAAGAAGAACCGGCGGAGTTCTCTGTCGATGCGAACCCCAGATCGCCATTGAATTGACTATCCCGCTCAACGACGAGGACTTTTTGTGAAGGATCGTGGTCGGCGAGTACTGTAGAAAGCGCCAGGCCTTTGGTTCCAAAGCCGACGCAGACAACATCGTAAGTCGTAGCTTGATCCATTGAGGCAGACTCGTTGCGTGCACCCATATTTGTTGCGATCCCAGCTGTGTATAGTTTGTGATAAGCTCAGGTCAAAGTCAGGATGTGACAGGGTTCTGATTGAGTCAATGGTATTTGCAAGAACGTATGCTGTATCACCAGAAGAAAGATCAACAGTGGCCCGATACCTCTGCTAGGCTGCAGACTTTCTGTACCCTGCCGGCATCATAGCCAAACGGCCACGCCCAGGGCCCCGTCGACACCTTTCGTGAAACCTAATGAACGCAGTGCCTGACAGTGCACGGAGACCCTCACGCGGCGCCATCCCAACGGAGTCTCGCTACGGTCCATCTTCGTGGGAATGTAGCTGCTGCTGCAAGTTTAGCACCTGGGCTGACGCTGCATCCGCCATCACGGCACTCACCGACCTGCAGGAGGCTATTCTCTAGCAGACACAGTCGGGCTGCTGCGAGTTTTTGGTGAGTGGAGCGGCATCGGCGTTGATCAGATCATCTGATAAAAATTTGATATGCAGGGCCCATGACACAGTCCAAGAAAGCGTTGCTTTCGGAGCCTTGGCCGTGGAAATCAATGGCTGGCCGTAGCCCTAAAAACCCCCACGAAGCTGAAGGGATCATGAAAGTTGGAAGATCCGTTCTGTGGATTGGTGAAGAGCTCGGATCGAAAGCCACCTCATGCGCGCCAGAGCTTGCATGGCGCCACGTTGCTTCGCTTGATTCAAACGCAGGGCGGAAAAAGTGTTGAATCTAATCAGATTGAATTTTTGCGCGGACCTCGGTCGACTGACGTATTCTGCACTAGTATGCGTAGTATTGCAGTTATTCTCGCATTATCGCTACACGATGTTACAGCGAAGCATCTCGGCAAATATCGGCGACATCAGCATTCATACTTAGACACTCCGTGCCGTTTTGGGAAGGGTCACGTTTTGCAGGCCGCATCACAATACCGCCAAATTGCATGGCTACCTATACGAAGCAAAACACAAATTGGACCGATCTTCATGTGATATTTAGAACCCGTTGTTTCGTACAGCTCAAGCCGCTGTCTGCGCTGACGCAGGTATCAATGCCTTCTCAAGGCCATTGAGGTAATTTTGCACCTTCTCGACAAGATACTGTCGAGGCTCCGCTTGGTCGTCGTTACTCAGTGCGTGAGAAGCATTGGGTATAGGCCCGCTGTTCTCAGTATCCCAGATCTGATATTGGCCGTTGTGATCGACGGCCTTCTGCCACCTTGCCAGTGTCGCAGGCTTGTCAACCCAATCTGGCACTGCCTGATCTGCGCCTGAGGGCATAACGAGCAGCTTGTACCTCAGCAGTGCTTGTTGGTGGATCATGCCGAAGGTCTTGTTGAGCTGCTCGTCGCTGATGTCCGAGCTGAAGAGATCGTCTTCTTGAGGGGCGTTTGGGCTGTCTGGGCTGACGAGACTCAAGAATCTGCGGCAGCTAACAGGGTGTGTAGAAGGATAGCCAAGCTGACCAGTAATGTCCAAAGGCAACAAGACGTCACCGGCATGCCCGCTGCTTGCTGCCTCGCGAGCGATCTTGATCAGCTTATCATAAGCTGCGCGACAATCCTTAGCGGCTTTGTTGCCGATACCCTTCTCGAGCACCCAGTGAATGGCTTCTCTGTCGGAAACAGGAGCTTGCATGATAGCGCCATCGATCACAGGTCGCTTGATGTGTTGCAAGTCTTGATCGAAAGAAGACAAGCTTGTGTGGGGGTTTGATCGATACAGGTAATGTAGCACATCCTGGCTACCGGTGGAGTGGCCCATCAAGACCACCTTCCCACCACCACCAAATTTGGCTTGCTTGTATTCATTGATGTAATCAATGCACTGTGCAATTTCGGTGGTATCTCTGTCGAGATGACCCAGACCCCAAGCCGTGTATGATGATGTGAGGTTGAGTGTGAAGAGCGACCACTGTGTCGGCTGCAACGCGTAGACTAACGAAGACATATACGACGTCGTAGCCATGCCATCTCCCAAGCCTCCAACAAACAGAAGACTATGAGGTTTGCGGACGGTGCTTCCGGTGTACTCGAAGGTCACCAAGCTCTCGGCCTACAGTGAACGGATCAGCGGTGCTCGCATGACCCCGCGTAAGACTCATGTAAACATACATAGTGGTGCAGAATGCCAGGAAGGCCACCCTTGGGCCAGAACTTGGACATGGTGTTTGTGGGGTGGTGTCACGTGCAGAAAGGAGCTCCTTGTCGACGGCGGTGACGAAATGACTGTGGAAAAATTGCTGGGCGGCTTGATGTCGCGACGAGGTGTTTGATGCGGACTCCGTGAACAAACGCCCCTGCGGACAAGTGGGATGGAAACGTGGGCAGGTCTCGCGATCGTTCAGCAAGACTTGAATTACGTGACTGTTCGCCCGATCTCGGCAAATTGTGTTCAAGGACGGCCGAGCAGGATGGCCGGCTCAGTGCCGTAGCTGATCCACTCTGCTGGCCAGGGTTGGCAGATGTCTATGCATGGCTAAAGATGCCAATTGATAAGATGATCAGATTATGTTGAGCCTTGGACATGAAGCTTGAGCAGATCGAGCGACGGCCCCGATGCCACATGCTTGTCGTGAGTCCCATGGTGGGCAGCTCGTGACGACGAGGACATGCGGACTATCAGACCATCTGATAAAAATTTTCACCTTTTCATACGAGCGGCGCATTGGCGGGAGACAGGGGTCATTGGATGGAAAAGAGTGGATGCAAACTAGTTGGTGGTGTAGTGGTGGTGGAGATGTCCTTAGCTTGTCTGCGGAAAGCTTGCGCTCGGATCAGATAACTTTTTCGATGCGCCTTCCGAAGATGGCCTTGGCTATGACAGCTCAGACGAAGCACGCGTTTTGCTCTCTCTTTGCCCGCCCAACCATCGGCGCATCCCACAGCATGTTGCCTGTACCCAACACGACGCTCGGCTACGCTAGATGCAACGCTGCAGATGCATGTCCCACCCTGGTCGCGCCCTAGTCCCTTGGGCCCATGAGTCCAGCGTTGACGCTGTGTCGCGCCATGTGGACGTGAGAGGGCCCTTTTTCGTGGTGCAGCCACAGCGAGCTGCTAGGCGACATCGGCCACATGTCGTTGCGCTCGCTCGTGTCGAGGGCTCGGTGGTGATGATCCTCGAACGGTAGGTCCTACTTCTCGGGCACATCCGCAAGGCGCTCTCGTCCCGACAGCCATCCATCGTGTAGCGCTGCCTTTGCCTTGTATACCATCATTCTCGCTGGACATCCTCGTGTCTGTGTGTTACGAGAACATCTCATGATTGACAGCAACTACGACTGATTCGATATGTCGCCTGTCAACGAAGCCAGTGGCATCGAGTCACAAATATTCGACATCGCCGGCCTGGCGCCAGGCAACTGTGGCACGCCCACTGGCATGAGAGATGAGATCATCCTTCTGTCTTGGCTCATTGTTCTCATGAGGACGCAAGAGAGCAGCGCAGTCCGATTCGAATGGCAGTACCAAGGCAGTGAAGCTGTTCTTGGGAATGGAGACGCAGTCCGGAGTCTTTCTCCAAACGAAATTATGACCGGTCTGCAAAGCCATATCGGACAGGCCGCTGCAATGCTCGCTGGCACAATTCCCTTAATCACAAAAATGCAGCAGTCCAAGCTTGCAACTGGTCCGTCCCTCCAATTAAGTACCGCATCACTTTCTCGGTCGCCGGACGATGCTACAGATGATGTGAGTTTGCCTGAGATATGACATATATCTACAGATGCTGATCGATTCAAAACAAGGGCCTTGTCCATCTGGAGTTACAACACATTGACGGCAAACTCTGCATCCAGCCGCTGTTCAGCACAACTAACGTACCGCAATGGACGGTATCACGACTAATGAACACCTTGGCTGACACCATCCGGACTTGCATAAGAAGTCCCCATACGAACATCGAAGACAGCATCAGACCGACTGCCCGTGACCTGGACGATCTTTGGGCATGGAACCATACGCTGCCATCCACGCATGACTTCTGCATGCACGATTACATCTCTGAGCGGGCACAATCATATCCCAACAAGACTGCGATAGCGTCCTGGGATGGCGACTTGACTTATGCCGAGGTCGACAAATACTCAACAATTACCGCTGGACGACTGATCAGCAGAGGAGTAAAGCTCCATGACTTCGTGCCACTCTGCTTCGAGAAATCGAGGTGGACCATCGTTGCCGTACTGGCAGTGATGAAAGCTGGAGCGACTCTCGTAATGATGGATCCTTCACTTCCTCTTGCTCGACTCCAAAATATGGCGACACAGGTCAATGCCACGACCATGCTTTCGTCTCGCCAACAGATCGAGTTCTCCAAGACGATTCTACCAGGAGAACCCTTGATCGTGGAAGCCGATGCATTCGCCACTCCAGACACTGAGCCCACGCCCAAACTTGCACCTGTGCCTCCGACAGCTCTTATGTATTTGATCTTTACCTCTGGCAGCACCGGAACGCCCAAAGGTGTCAAAATTTCCCATCAAACTTATTCAAGCAGTGCATTGCCCAGAGCCGAGGCCGTTGGTTACACAGAAAACTCCAGAGTCCTCGATTTTGCATCCTACGCTTTCGACGTCAGCATTGACAGCATGCTTCTAACGCTAGCCAATGGTGGCTGCCTGTGCATTCCTTCAGACGAAGACCGCATGAACGATATCAACAACGCCATCCGCAAGATGCGCATCAACTACGCTGGATTGACGCCTTCGCTGGCTCGAATTCTGGAGCCAGATGTCATCGCTTCGCTTGATGCACTGGGACTTGGTGGAGAAGCAGCTGCAGCTAGCGATGTCGCACTCTGGGGTCAAAGTGCCCGTATCGTCATTGGCTACGGGCCATGCGAGTGCACCATCGGATGTACGATCAACAGTGACACAGCCAAAGGCCGACCTTATATCTCCATTGGTACCGGCAATGGTGCAGCAATGTGGATTGTAGATCCCAACGATCATGAGATCTTACTACCTGTCGGCGCAGTGGGCGAATTGCTTGTTGAAGGTCCTATCGTAGGCCAGGGATATTTGAACGACCCCGAGAAGACGGCGGCAGCTTTCATTGAGGATCCTGAATGGCTCACTGCGGGCCACAATGGCTACCCTGGTCGACGAGGTCGTCTATACAAGACCGGAGATCTAGGCAAATACGATCCTGATGGCTCTGGAGGAATCGTCTTCGCTGGACGCAAAGACACCCAAGTCAAGCTGCGAGGTCAACGTGTTGAACTCAGTGAGATTGAGAGCCAGCTTAACGCAAGATTGCCATCAGATGCCACCGTCATCGCCGAAGTCATCAAGCCTGTCTCATCTGGTGGCCAGCCGACATTAGTTGCTTTCGTGACTTTCCAGTCTGTGAGTGGATCACAACAAGACGAGATCGCAGACGTAGAACTGCCCGATGATCTACGCAACGCGCTCAATGAGGCCAACGCTGGCATTATCAAGGTTCTGCCTCGATACATGGTTCCGACAGCATACATCCCTGTAAATACTCTCCCAGTCCTCATCTCGGGAAAGACCGATCGCAAGCGATTGAGGCTGTTCGGAACGACTGTAGATCTGCAACAGCTCGATCAGGCAGCAGCGCATACAGAGTCTCGCGAGCTTACTGAGCTCGAAGCTCGCCTCCGCCAGGTCTGGTGCGAGGTGCTGAAATTGGACGAAGGCATGATTGGTGCTGGCGACAACTTCTTCGTGCTGGGCGGTGATTCTCTGGCCGCTATGAAAATGGTGTCCGCTTGCCGAGAGTGCGATTTGGAGATCACCGTCACCGACACCTTCAACAATCCGACTCTGGCTGCCCTGGCTGGCGTGGCTCGTACATGCGACTCATCCGCTCGTGAAGAGATGCCGGCATTCTCGTTGATCGAACGTCCTGTCGAGGATGCTCGCTTAGAAGCCGCGGAAGCATGTGGTTCCGAACCGGCTGATGTTGAGGATATCTATCCTTGCACACCCACACAAGAATCACTCTTCACTTTCTCCCTGAAATCCTCGAAAGCGTACATCGCACAGCGCGTGTCATGCATCCCCTCACATATCGAGAGCTCGGCCTGGAAAAGTGCGTGGGAGCAGGTTGTGGCGAGCAGCCCTATTCTGCGCACTCGCCTCGCACAATTGCAAGAGCCAGGTCTGCAGCAAGTCGTGTTGAGGGGCGGTATCACCTGGAGGTCATCAACAGACTTGAAGACGTACCTCACAGAAGATCTCAAGGAGAAATCTGAGCTTGGAAATGGTCTTGCTCGCTATGCAATCGTGGACAACGCCGAAGATGGCCAGCGCTATATGGTTTGGACCGTACACCACGTTCTTTACGATGGATGGTCCGAGCCCATTATCCTTCAGAAGTTCAGCGAGGCCTTGCAAACCAAGGAGAGCGGACTTCCAGCGTACATGAAGGACTTCGTGCAGTACCTTGCCAAGATCGACGCCACGAAGATGAACGACTTCTGGAGACAAGAGCTCAATGGCGCGACCGGATCGCAGTTTCCGAGACTGCCAACTCGTGACTACATGCCTACTCCGAATGGCATGGTCGAGAGGATCATTTCTCTGAAGGCAAGCGACTGCTCACCGTTCACGAAAGCCACAATTATTCGAGGTGCCTGGGCTCTTGTTGCATCCCAGTACACCGGAAGCGATGATGTTGTGTTCGGTGAAACGCTGACTGGCCGCGACATCCCTCTTCGTGGCGCCGAGAGTATCGTGGGTCCCATGATCGCAACGATTCCTATGCGCGTACGCGTGCGCCGTAACATGTCTGTCGCGTCGTACCTCCAGGCAGTCCAGCAGGGCGTCCTGTCCCGCATTCCCTACCAACACATGGGCATGCAAAACATTCGTAAGGTCAGCCAAGATGCACAATACGCTTGCGAGGCCGGCACAGGCCTGGTCATCCAGCCGGAGCCTGAATATGATGGCAATGAGCTTGGTTTCGCAAAGGGTGATCCCGTTCGTGAAGCACTCCACTTCAACCCTTACCCACTGATGCTGGCCTTTGGCATTCGGGAGGATGGTTTTAGAGTCTGCGCAAGCTTTGACAAAGATCTCGTATCGCTGCCACAAATGGAACGAGTGCTTGCTCAGCTCGACACTGCTTGTTCTGAGATCGTTTGCGACCTGTCGAGGGCAGTCAACGAGGTCTCTAGCTTGCCTGTCGGGGAGCTGAGCCAGATTTGGTCTTGGAATAGAGACGCTCCCTTGGAGTTGGACAGCTCAGCTGGCACAATTAGAGCAAGCAAGACGAGTAAACAAGGATCTGCATACCCCCGCGCGATTATCCCCTGGGCGGTCAACCCGCTGAACCCATCTCTGTTATCGCCTATCGGCAGTATCGGCGAATTGTGGCTTGAGGGCAATGTGCTGCCTGGAACAGTCGAGGCATCCCCGTCGTGGTTGCAGGCTGGAACTGCTGAGCATGCAGGCCGCTCGTCCCCCGTCAAGTCGACCGGAGATCTGGTGCAGCTACAGTCCGATGGAACTCTGCTCTTCATCGGCCGCAAAGACGAATTTCTCTCCGCACAAGGCCACACCGTTGACTCCGCCGAGCTTGAAGCGCATGCATCTGCGCATTTGCCAGCGGGATGCCGTGCTGTCGCGGCCGAGGCAAAGCTCGCATCGAAAGATAAGCCTCAAGAGCCGGTCGCGGGCTCAATTCTGTTCATTGAGCAGCCGCCGTACGAGGGCGAACCTTTGGCGTTGCTGTCCGAACCGAAGGACTTGATCTGCCAACCTGCTGGACCACAGAGTTGCCAGACAACTATCTGCGCTTCCATCTCTGCTGACATCGCCTCTGCGACCAAGAGACTCGACAAGTTCGTCCGTGATTCGCTGCCGTCATACATGATCCCTTTGGCATATGTCGTGGTCGACAAAATTCCACAAACGTCCGACGGCCAGGCTGACCGTGATTGCCTCAACAAACTTGCCGCAACCTTGTCGCTCGACGATCTCAAGCGTATCAACGATGGGCTGAAGCAGGCTTGGGCCAACAATAACCAACTTACGAAGCTCAGTGGACCGGCTAGCATTTTACGATCTGCATGGTCTGTTGTCTTGAGAATTCCCGAACAGCAGATCGATGTCGACGACAACTTCTTCCGCCTCGGTGGAGACTCTGTGCTGGCCATGAAGCTGATCTCCAACCTTCGTGCCCAGGGTCACAGTCTGACAGTGGCCGACATCTTCCAAAACATGCGTTTGAGTGACGCTGCTAGAGTGCTCAAGGTCAACCGCCCGCCACAGCCTCAAGCTCAGGCCTACAAGGCGTTCTCAACTATTGCTGAGAAGGATAGCGGTCGCTTCGTCTCCGAAAACATCCAGCCAAAGCTTGCCGACCAGTCTTGGACTGTGCAAGATGTGCTGCCCATCACAGATCTACAGAAAGTCGATATCAAGGCTACTATCAACAAACCTCACACATCGATTCAGTACACCACTGTCTTGTTCGATGGTGCTATTGACAAGCAGAGACTGGCCAACGCATACAACAAGCTAGTCGAGATACATGACATCCTACGTTCTGTCTTTGTCGAGACCGAGTCGACCTTTTGCCAAGTCGTACTCAGCAACCTCGAAGCACCACTTTTGACTCACAAGGTCGAAACTACCTTGGAGCAAGGTGTCGAAGCTCTCTGCGCAAAAGATGCAGATGCCGAATTCTGCCTAGGCGCACCTTTCCTGCAAGCCTGGTTGGTCGAAGCTTCCGACAGTCGCACCGGCCTTGTCGTCCGATTGTCTCATGCCCAATACGACGGTGTATCTCTGCCTCGACTGCTCCGTGATCTCGAGACTTTGTACTCTGGAGACAAGGTCGATGACTTCGTGTCTTTCCCAGCATATGTCGCCGCCACACGCGACGAGGCCGCCGTGAAGAAAGCGCAAGCATACTGGCGCGCCTTCCTCGCAGACTCTTCACTCTCAACCCTGGAAGGAACATCCAAGGATCTCTCCGACCGCGGTCTGTTCCTGTCCAAGGAGGTCGAGACCGGAGACCGCCCCAGCGAAATCACAACATCAAACCTCCTCACCGCAGCATGGGCACTGTTCCTCGCTCGCCAGCTCAAGACTCTAGACGTGACCTTCGGCGCAGTCACCTCCGGCCGCAACGTGGACCTGCAAAACATCGAAGAAGTCGTAGGCCCCTGCTACAACATCATGCCAGTGCGCGTGCAAATGCAGCCGCAGTGGACCGCTATGGACCTCCTGCGTCACGTCCAAAGCCAAATGGCCCGATCGTCGGCGCACGACTTCCTCGGCTTCAGCGAGGTTGCGAGAGAATGTGCTTCTTGGGCGCCTGGCGCAGGGTTTTTCGACTCTATCGTTCATCACCAGGATTTCGAGGACTTCGACACGATGCCATTTGCAGATGGTACCTGCAGGGTGGATTTGGTCAACCCGCACGGAGATGCGGCGTATCCGTTCAAGGCTGTTACCTTCGTCAAGGATGCAAAGCTGCATGCTGGAGTTGTCGGCAGCGTCAAGGATGCGAAGAGAGTGGAGGAGATTTTGGAGGATTTTGCTGGCGTTGTGGCAGAGGTGGCCAATCCTCAATCCGAGTTGAAGCTGGAGAGTCAGTAGGTTCGGTGCTGTAGTTAGAGAGTTTCCTGGGGTAGCATTATCATCTGATGTATGATTTGAAGACGAAATGCCCTCTGAGTACTGTGAAGGCGGCACGTCTCAAGAATTGTTCTTAAGATAGAGGAGATGTGGAAAATGAAATGAAATATATTTATGCATGGACAATTAAAATCTTACTTTTCTATCTACACCGTCTGGTGCATCGCGTTCTCCCGATACGTCTCAGACTTCAACATCAACTCCTCGTGAGTTCCAGACACGAAGCACTGTCCGGCCTCGATCTGGAAGATCACATTGGCCTTGCGGATAGTGCGCAAGCGATGCGCAATGGCAATGACAGTAGTCTGTTTAGCGACAAGTTCTAAGCTGTCCTGGAGAAGCTTCTCCGACTCTGCATCTAGTGCGCTCGTGGACTCGTCGAGGATGAGCAGCTTAGGCTTGCGCACGAGCGCTCTGGCGATGGACACTCTCTGCTTCTGGCCGCCGGAGAATTGGCTGCCGTTGGGTCCGCAAAGCGTGTTGTATCCGTCAGGGAGGTCGTTGATGGTTTCGTGGATATTGGCTAGCTTGCAAGCCTCGATGATCTCGTCCATGGTGGCTTCTTGCGAGTGTCTGGAGCCTAAGCCGATGTTGAAAGCGACGGTGCCTTCGAAGAGTACGCTTTCTTGGGGCACCAAAGCAATGGTATCGCGGAAGGAGACATCTCGCGATTTTGTGATGTCGACACCATCGACGAGGATGGAACCGGATTGGGGGGTGTAGAAACGCTCAATCAGTGAGATGATAGTGGACTTGCCAGCACCGCTTTGGCCGACGAGAGCACAGAACTGGCCTGGCTGGACTTTGATATCAAGGCCGTTCAAGACCTTAGAGTCAGGTCGAGCAGGGTAGGCGAAGTGGACGTTGGAGAATTGAACGCTCGAAGGACGACCATCGAACAGATGGACCGGCTTAGACTCGGCGATGGCTTCCACGTCCTTGTCCTCGGGACGGTGCGTGATTTCAGGGTCAGGGACATGTGATCTCATGCCGTCTTTGCCGATCTCAATCAGGCTCAAGATTCTGGCCATGGCTCCGCGAGCGCTGGAGAGCTCAGGTGCCAAGGCAAACATCTGCGCCCATAGCAATGCGCCGACAAGGAGGGAGAAAACGACAATAAGGAACTGCGTTTGAGTGTAGTTGCCAGCGATAATCTGCTTAGCACCCCACCAGTAAGACAGTGCGTTGACGCAGTTGCCGAGGAAGTAAGTCATTGCTTGCCAGAAGCTGGCTTGCAGTATCACACGGAAAGTCTCCTTGCGCGGTCCAACCAGGGACCTCTTGTATGTTCCAAGAGTCTCCTCTTCTAAAGAAAGGGCGGCGACGAGCTTAATCGAGTTGACGGCCTCGACGCCAATCGCGACAGACTGAGTGTAAGTGGTTTCGTGTTTCTCTTCAAACTTTCCAAGGACAGTGAGTTCCATTAGACCACATCCGAGGAGGAGTGGTACCAATGACAGGCATACCAGAGCGATCTTCCAGGCGACGATGTGTGTGAGTATGATAGCAGCGAAGAGATTCACTGTGATCGAGAACAACGTGCCGAGGACCGATCCGCTAAGGCCGGCAAGGGCATTGCCATCCCGAGTGATGTAAGAAAGAAGCATTGAGGGTGAGCGACCTTCTGATTGGTGCCATTCGAGGTCCTGTTCGAAGAGTGACCTGAAAGACAGCACACGGACTGTGTAGACAAGGCGCTCGGAGGTCCATCCGAATCCTGCCCAACTGATAAGGTTGGCGAAGAACTCCATGATTGCGAGAACGAAGAACATAAGTCCGAAGAAGTTTCCGTGAGAGCGAATGAATGCTGGGGTCTTGCAAGGGTTCAAGCTTCCAACAGTGTTACCGAAGATGACGGCCTCACCAGAAAACGCACCACCAACTGCCACTGATCCGAGGAGGGCGATAAAGATGACGAGTAGGTGCGGCTTCAACGCTGGTGCGTAGCCACGACAGAGATCCCAGAGTGACTTTTTCGGTGATGGAGGTTCGCCTTCCTCAGTAGATTCTGGCTCAGTCTCCTTGCTCGTCATCTGTGCTTTCTCGTCAACGGCCTGATCCTCACTAGTCGCTTCAGCTTTCTCGTTTAGCGAGTCGGAGGCGGGCGTCAAGTCGTGGTTGGCAACAGCATTGGTAGGTTCCTCGGTGGTGCCAATCGTTTGTAATTTGACAAGGCCAGCGTACGCGCCATCACGAGCCATCAGCTCGGCGTGAGTTCCTTGTTCGAGAAGACGTCCTTTCTGCATGACAACAATGTTGTCCGCGTTTGTGATGGTGGAGAGTCGGTGTGCCACTGTAATCATTGTCCTGCCGCTAGAGATGTTGGCAATTGCCCGCTGAATACGCTGTTCACTTCTGGAGTCCAGGGAAGCGGTAGCTTCGTCCAAAATGAGCACTCTTGGCTCCTTGATCAACGCTCTGGCAAGTGCGATTCGCTGTTTCTGGCCACCACTGATTAAGCGACCACTTGAGCCGACGGTAGTACCATATCCTTGCTTCAAAGCACAGATGAAGTCGTCTGCGTCCGCAAGGACTGCAGCGTTGCGCACCAGCTGGACAATACGTGCGACAATGGAGCCGTGCCTTTCCGCTGCTACCGTGAGGTCATCGCCATCTCGGA
Organism: Cladosporium sp. BSL10; assembly: GCA_001553865.1. Classification (NCBI taxonomy): domain Eukaryota; kingdom Fungi; phylum Ascomycota; class Dothideomycetes; order Cladosporiales; family Cladosporiaceae; genus Cladosporium; species Cladosporium sp. BSL10. The sequence goes on from LJJI01000208.1 coordinate 20,463, forward strand.
CTTCTTTAGCGACCTCTGCAAGTTCAGTGCCTAACAGAATTCGCTTGAGGTCAGCGTGGTCGGGGTCAGGTGAATTGATCAGTCCATGTGCAACGTTCTCCAACAGAGACCTGTCAAGCAGCGGAGCTTCTTGTTGCACCAAGCTGATCGAGCTTCTCAAATCGAAGACGTTGAGCTCGCGGATGTCGTGGCCGTCGAAGAAGATTTGTCCCTCGTTCGGGTCGTAAAGTCTTGTTGCCAGACCAGCGATGGTGGATTTACCACTTCCAGAGAGACCGATAAGAGCTGTGTGTTTGTTTGCAGGGATGACCAAATCGTAATTCTCAAGGACAGTGATCTCAGGTCTCGAGGGGTATGCGAAAGAAACGTTCTTGAACTCGATGGTACCCTTTGGGCGTGGAAGGCGTGTACCCTCCAGAGATGTGCCGTCAATGAGAGACTTACGGTCAATGTCCGTTCGCAGCTTCTCGTACGAGCCAACGGCGGCTGCGAACAAGTGAATGAATGGAGCGACCTGACTCAGAAGCAAAGTGGCTATGACATAGTTAGCTTTGGCTCCAAGAGACGTGGCATAAATTATTACCTTCAACGAGAATGAAGATCACAGTGAAGACTGCGCCGACAGTGGTGCCACCACTATTGATGTCCCGGACAGCATCTGCGATTTGATGGCTTCCCTGCCAGAAGGCCAAACCGTTCGCTGCGTATGCAACGAAGTAAAGGATACCAGACTGTACACCAATCGCAGTTGCTTTCTTGATACCCTCACTGCGGGAAGCGGCCAACGCTTTCGAAAACTTCTCTTCCAGGCGGCTGTTGGCACCGAAGGCCTGTACCACAACCAGGTTCGAAAGCGACTCCGAGGCAATAGACGCTGCTGTAGCGGCATGATCGGACATCACGCCTGTGTACTTCTCGATGTAATGACCCCCAATAAAAGACATCAACAAATATGCTGGGATCAATGAGATCAACATGGCGGCAAGCTCCCAATTCTTGATGAAAGCAACGATGTATGCTGTGATGAAGAAGGATAAGCTCGAGAGGCATATTCCAACCTTCTCCGCAGTGCCGGAACGAATAGTCTGGATGTCGCTGTCCAGTCTCGAAGCTACCTCGCCAGGAGGCAGGTTGTCGAAGAAAGATGGTTCCTGTCGCATCAAGGTCGTGAGGTACGACTCTCGTAGCCTTTGAGCCAGTCGAGCACCGCCATAGCTCCAGCAGAAAAGATGTCCATAGATCAAGACAAATTGGGCAATGGCCAGATAGAAGATGATTAGAATTTTGCTGTTGATATCACCCTGGTAGCTCTCGCTGGTTCCATCTCCTTGACTGCATGTCGCTCCGTTGAAGTCGTCCAGTAGTTCACCGAACAAGATGCCAATGATCGGGAATGGCACACCCGCCGCTATCGAGAATAGGACTCCAGATACCAGAGTTAGCAATTCGAGCTTCGAGGGGTTACCGGCCACCAGTAGCCTGTAGTAGCCAGTGAACTTCTTGATGCCTTCCATGATTGGTGTAGATAGGCCTCAGCCAGATTCATCCAAGATCGTCGCCGTCCAAGACGCGAAGGCAGCCAAGGTAATATCCAGGAGGAAGGTGTCACTTGGCTTGCAGCAGGACGGTGCTTGATCTTTCGATCAACAATCTTGGAGTCTTCCTTAGTCTTGGCCAACTATGCGACACCTTGGAGGAGTCTTGAGCACGAGCAAGACTACGCCGAGGTCGGCTAGGGCCGCCATGAAGGCCGCCATAACGATGGGCCGATTCCTCCAGTGCGCCAACCTTGCCCAATGCATTGCAAGACATGACTAGGCGTGGGTCGCAAAACCAGACCCTTCAAAAAGCGCCCACACGAGTATCTGTGCGGCCGGTGCCACTAAGGCAGGTGGTGGAGCATGCATGAAACGGAGACGCTAAATTGTAATCAGATCATCAGACAAGCCCGAGATCAGCCGATGATGACGGCAAGCGAGGTCGGCCAGGCAGGGGGCACCGCCATGTATGCCTCGAATGGTTAGTGCTAGCGAGAGAGCATTGCAACATTGCCATGTCCATGCTTTGGTGTGGTGGATGAGGTTGTGCGTGCTTAGGGCTTCTCCGGGGAAAACGAGCGATTTTTCATCTGATAAAATTTTTATCTGATCATTCTGGTGAGGAGCTAGGATGCGCGTGCAGCTTGGGCCCTGCCCGCTCTCCCCCCATCTCTCTTCATCCCACTACATCACAACTTGGAATTAACCCACTTCGGGCTGCGCTTCTCTGCGAACGCCCTGATTCCTTCGGCAAAGTTAGCACCCTCAACCAGACGAGGATACCATTGATCCGCCAAGGTCGACACCGTCTCCTCTACGTTGCCGCTCTCCCAACTGAGCCGAATGCCCTTACGGCCGACAATCAGCGAGTCTGGGCTGTTGCTGCACATCTCGTCTGCAACCTTGACCGCGGCGTCGACCACGTCGGCAGGTGCGTCTACTAATCGGGTGACGAGGCCCCATTCGTACATTGTGCGAGCATCGACGCTGCGGCCGGTCAAAGCCAGATCAGTGCATCGTTGCAGGCCAAGTGTGCGTGTCAAGCGTGGAAGGCATCCAGCGACAGGAACGATTCCTCGCTTGGCTTCTGGTAGGGCAAACATTGCTGATGTCGAGGCAACGACCATATCACAGTTGGCCACCATTTCGAATCCTCCACCCATCGTGATGCCATTGACTGCGGCGATAATCGGCTTCTTGCCATCACGGCGAGGAAGGCCAGCCAGACCCGGTGCTGACATATCGTTGACGACTCCATTTGCGTTCATTTCATTCCATTCTACAGAGGTTTGAGCATTAGTTGTTTGCACCAAGATCATCAGCATAGGGAACTCACCAGCAAGATCGGCACCAGTGCAGAAAGCCCTTCCATTGCCAGTGATGATGCCAACCCAGAGGTCTTCATCTTGGTCAAATTGCTCCCAGATCTTAGCGATCTCTTTGCTTGTAGTGGTATCGATACAATTGAGCTTTCCGGGCCTGTTCAGAGTGACTAAGACGACTCTGTCCCTCGGAAAAATGACTGTGAAATTTTCGTGATTGTGTTCTTGCTGTTTCAGAGACATGTTTGCGGGTGGGATGTGTTGAAGTGGGATGTATATTGATCAAGCTGCAAGTATAGTTCCCAGTGATACAAGCCCGACTATCCATGTATCATCGCGGGCAGGGTGCATTTTCACGGGCCAGAAGCAGTCTGGGGATGCCCTAGCCGCGGCATCGGAACCACGAGGAGTAGGCACCTCGTGTGCCTCGTCCATTCGTGTCGGGTTTTGGCTTTTGACAGGAAACTAGCTGCTGTTTGGCACTTGCCGTTCTAGCCTGGCGCTCCGAACCAAGTCAGGTCGACCCACTTCACCGATGCAGGGCCATGCTCAAGGTTGATAGTGCCAATCGCTCGGCTTTTGTAGAGAGTGATCGTCGTTGACCTTCTTCAGATCATCCTTTCCATCATACTTGGTAGAATTTAATCCACGACTCTTCTGCAATATACCAAGATGTCTCCTCAAAAATACCCCGCGGTCAAACTCCCGCACCCTTTCCTCACCTCTTACCAGGTCAATTGTAACAAGGATGTTACGCCTGCGAAGTTCAACTTGACACTGGATGGACAACCCGCCAACGCAACAGCACTCCCGGAATCCCTGCACTCAGAAACCTTGACATGGCGCGATCTGACATCTCGTCCGGCTGAGCAATGCCCACCAGCAAGCGACAACGGTGCCTGGGCACGAGCATACCGTAGCCCGCAAACGACATTTGAATGGCCTGGTCAAGAAGCACCGACTCTTGGTCAAATCTGGAACGTCGTTCACGCCATCTACCTCGCACATCCGACTATCGAGTACTTCAGGCTGGCGCTCAAAGGATCCAGTCAGGACCTGATCCGCCATGAACTCCTCGCCACCGGTCTTGCCATCGAACACCCTCAACCGTGGCGGGCAGTCGAGATTACTGGAATCAGTGATGGCGACATCCTCATTCTACGAAGCGCGTTTTGGCAAGGTGCTGCCTCACCCGTGGGCTCACGTCCGATCTGGGCTGTTGGCAATGGAACCGAGGGACCCGTCAGGAAACCCATGGCCGAATACCCTACCATGCCTGAGCACCAGCAATTTACTATGAAGTTCCCTGAGCAACCGATCTACACACTCCACCCAACTCGCCAGCCCAAGCCTCACCCTGGATCTATCTGCTACAGTCGCTACATCCCAGAGCTGAACGAGCACTTCTCGCTCGAAGTGATCGACTGGCAGAACGAAGAGCATTTGAAGTTGTTCAACACCTGGCAAAACGACCCGCGAGTTGCCAAAGGCTGGAACGAGACTGGCACGCTGGATGAGCACCGCGAGTACCTCCGCAAACTCCACTTCGACCCTCACGTTCTGTGCTTGTTCGGCCGCTTCGACGAGACCCGTTTCGCTTACTACGAGCTCTACTGGGCAAAGGTAAGCCACAGCAGACCCCAAACTTCCTCGCATGCGAGTATACTGACCCGGCGCAGGAGGACCACTACGGCGCTCACTACAGGGCCAAAGACTACGACCGCGGCCGCCACTCGCTCGTCGGCGACGCCTCGTTCCGTGGCTCGCATCGCGTCAATGCATGGTATTCCAGCTGTATCCACTATTGCTTCCTCGACGACGTGCGCACGGCGAACGTGGTCGGCGAGCCGAAAGCGACTGGCGGCACCATTCTCTCGTACGAGAACTCTGTGGGATTGACCATCGGCAAGTACGTGGACTTGGGACACAAGCGATCGGTGCACTCGGTGTGCAGTAGGGAGAAGTGGTTCCAGCTCTGTCCGTTGTTTTGGGATGGCAGGTCGAAGGTGTTGGAGTCGGCGGATCGTGCGGCGTGGAATGCGAAGCTTTAGATTTGGAATGTGTATATATTATGACGTTGTTGCTGTTCTGTTAGTAGACTTGCGGAAATCTTTCAATGGGGTGAATGAAGGCACGAGATGTCAGAAACCTTCAAATACAATGCTATTCAGCATGGCTAGAAGGCGAATGGAAGGGATTAGCGGCTCTTCGGCGGGCGGGGGTTTGTCGGGCCGAGTCCGCTGCTTTCGACGTCGTAGGTCTTCTCGTAGCCAAAACAACGACTACCACATCTCGATATTTGGAGTCAGTTATACTGTCATATTACCGATAGACTACGGCATACACGCGTCGACACTGGCAAGATTTGTGCCCCCTACGAAGGCCATGAAGGCGTCAGCGCCCAAAGACTCCAGACATGAGACCTTTTATTGAGATCGCGCGTTCCTTTCGTTCTTCCTTCGCTGGCCAGAATACGAAATTGTCTGATGTTGCTCTCAGACACCTGTCACTCTCCGCAAGGTGTAAAAAGGCGGCGGATGAGTCACGCTCTGCAGATGTTGCGGAAATCTTGGATTCGTCAGAATACCAGTGCGGTCAAAGCGGAGCCTCCCAAAGAGCAGCGTGCAGTATACACCAAACGTTCGCCACATATTCGGTGGAGAGCGGATGACTACCGGAAGCTCAAAGATGCGCACGAAAAATGTATGAGTACCAGAGATATTGCGGCTCTCTTCCCAACGAGGACGTACCTAGGTACGTGAATGAATGGTACAACCCAACCTGCGATTTAGGTTCAGACTCCGTTTTTGGCTCCCAGCGGCAGGACGCGAAGTACGGACTTTGAAGCTAGACCGCGAGCTTATTTAATGTTTGACATACTATACTGACTTAAACCCTTCGCCATACAGCTATCCAAGCACAACGTAAACAACTTCGTGATAATTCGCGCGGGTCAGATGCGCACCTGTCCGATCAAGGAAAAAAAAACTTCGTAGATGGCAACAAGCCGATATTGACCTGCTCAAGAAACTTCATAAGGACGAAGCGTCTCTTCAAGAATTTTGCGCGCATTTCCCGGCTCGATCGGCACTGAGCCTTCATACGTCATTCCTTAGACTTGTTGAGGAACCTGCGAGGCCCAGACGCATTTGGTCCCAGGAAGATATACGATATTTGACTGAATTCGCCCTACAAGGAGCCGATAACCATGCGATAGCCGAAGCCTTAGGGCGTACTTCTGGTTCCGTCAGGATAAAAGCATCTAAAATTGGTGTTCAGTTCCTTTCGAAACTAAAAGAAAAAGAATTCAGCACAGAAGAGAGTGAACGGCTTCAGCAGATGCGAGTAGATGGGGCCTCCTACAGAAAAATCGCAGCCGCGCTCGGGCGTCCACTCACCACTGTCGCAACCCACTGGTATAGTCTCGGGTCTAATCGCTACCACAGCAGAAGGCCAACGCGGCAGCATTATCCGCCTACGCAACTTTCATTCCATGATTTCCGGACAATCCGGTCTCTGCGAGATCAGGACGCTTCATGGTCTTCCATTGGATCTCTTTTCCCACAGTATCGGCTTGACTCGATAAAGCAAGACTTTTGGCATTTCACGAAACGCAAACTATCTGCCACTGATATGCGTACGATACGAAATTTGCGACAGGAAGGAAAAACCTGGAATGCTCTAGCGAACACGGGGGATTACATTATGAAAACAGGTCATGGCTTGATGACAGCATATCACCGAACGCTAAAGGCCAAAGCTGAGGAATGAGTAATACCACTTTCGAGCTGCAATCGAGTAAGCCCGTGGGATATCGATAGTGCTAACGGCAATGGTCAGTGGGATCCTGGCCGAGAGGACCAGCGTACGGATATGTGGAAGCAATAGCAGCATCGCGAATCGAATGCGCTTGATTCAGTAGATCGATCATATGGTCAGCGGCGAGTTACAATAATGAAATGCATTTTATACCCCGCTGACGAATGTGGCGAATGTATGATTCGTTGTAACAAGATTTGTTGATTGTACATAGCAAATTACGTTTGACCGGAGGCTCTTAGGAAGCACTCATCGCAGCGTGGTTACGCTCCCCTGGCATACGAAGCTAATCACATGGCTTGTATCGTGCTCACATGTAAGAGCGTGATTCACACGCAAACAAACACTTTGTTGTATTTTCAAAGTAACATGTACAATAAAAGTGAAACTTCCGTGCAGCGTCCTGTCGATCTTTTGGTGACTAAACCGTCAACCGAAAGGAATATTTCCAACGATCATTCCTCATACATGTACGTACGGGAACATGGACCATGCGCAAAACTGAATGCAGTGAGGAGAGATTTGATGTGTCTCCGTTGTACAAACCCTAACCTAAATCGCGAATCAACTTTGCGGCGCGCGCCACCAATGCATGCTGTAACGTCTCTCGCAACCATACCAAAGGCTTTCAGACTGGACATCATTTCTTCTCAATTCTTCTCGGATAACATCCAGCTCAAAGAATTCATTTGAAGAATAAAATACGAATGGCGCGTGTCGTTTTCTGCTTGAGCCTTTGAGCCCGCGCGTCAACCCGTGAGATGGCTATCCTGGTTGCTAGATTGGGATTGCGCCTCCCGTGTCAAAAGATTCTCCGCTTCGGACGCTCACCAAACACATGGAGAACATACATGGCTTCGGCGGATGCAACTGTTGGCGTTAGGTCAGAGAGCGAGTCTGGCACCGAGCCGCCGGTGACTCCTCACAAGCACCGGAAGGGTCGCAATGTAGCATGGACACCAGACGAGATCAGTTCAGTACACAAGCTTGCCGACGATGGTCTCAAATCCTTTGCGATCGCATCACGTCTCTTGGGCAGATCATACCACGCAGTTACACGACTACTATATCTCAGACAGTCAGGTGCACCAGTGGGACAAGGCAGGCAGCAGCAGTCCTGGACCTCCCAGGAAATCGAAAAATTACTCTCCTTGAGCGAAAGTGGAGCGTCTCTTAGTGAGATTGCGAAAAAGTTCCCACAGCGGACTGAGAGCTCGATCAAGGCAAAACTGCGAGCAATGAAATTGAATGCCTTGCTTTTCGGAACGCATGGCAGTTCTCGCCAGGCCAAGCCCCGAAAGCCCCGATAACGTATCTGGACTGCCGATGAGACCGCGCGATTGCACTGCTTAGCCAAGGAGAAGCTTAGCATGGCACAGGTCGCGGAAAAACTGAATCGCTCAGAGAGGGCTGTCGAGACACAATGGCGTCGTACCCGCGCCACGGGCGAAGCTTGGCCCGCCGTCAATCGTTGGAAACCTCAAGACGAAGCAGAGTTGGTTCGTATGCGGACAGCCGGCTTTAGCATGGATGAGATCGGAAAAGTATTGCACCGCTCGGCATCAAGTTGCTTAAACCAATGTTTGCTCAAAAGACCACGACTTGCGGACGGCACCTCTGTACAGTCTGGTGACCTCGGTCCTCACCTCTCTGATCCTGATTTCTATCATATCGTCCACATGCGGAGGTCGAGGACTAGCTGGCAAGATGTGCAACAGTCCAGATGGCCCGCCTTCAAGCATACGTAAGTGCGCAGGGAGTTCCACAGGGCATGCTTGGGTCGTCTGTCTGAGCATAAATCCAGACTCCTACGGGAAAAACATGCGCCTCCACGAAAGCCATCAGGTCTTGACTGGACTTTAATCAGGAGGATGAGAGATGAAGGTGACTCGTGGGCTACAATCAGCTGTACATTTGACCCAGAAACACCGTATTTGAGGCTTGTCTCGCATGGGAAGGATTGTCTGGATAGCTCTGAGAACAGCTCTTTCGGTGAAGCCGCTGTACCAGAAGAAAACGCCCATGCGTCTTGTCATCTGAGCTAGTATCAACATAGGATCGAGGCGCATGTCATTGGTCATGTATTCGTTGCGTAGAGACATGTCTTCACAATGTACCCATATCAAGGAACGCCGCGGGCTCACTATCGCATGCTCGTCTGAAACCACTCGTGATGATAGGACCTGCGCATCACCGACATGTCTTCGAACAAATGCAGTATACTGACGTGAGTACCGTTTATCGCCCAGCAAAAATCACTGTGTCTCCATCGACAATATCAAACAATGTGCTTTGCGGTGCAACGACAGTGCAAGTAAGGTAAGGTGAGATGCAACCGAGAGTCGCGGAAGTCTGAGACGGCGTTTCCGATTAGCTGACGGTTTCCGCCACACGCGCAACACGCGACACGAACCTTGGACTTCACACTTCAAAACCCCACCATTCAACATCAAATATAATCATTCGAGAAATGACCGCGTCCATGCACAGCGTCTGGTATGCTACTTGGAGACACAACACGGCGTAACATCTGCACACTCTGTTTTCGCGACTCATCAGCTTCAGCCAGACGCCCGCGAAAATGAAGCTCCTTAATTCCATACGCTGGCGACCGTCTCGCAAGACAATCGCCTCCACGCCATCCTGGATACGCCTGATTTCGACGTCATGTTTTATGCTACAAGAGGCAGCGGCATCGCCTGTAGCAACACAAGTCCCGGCAGGCCTCAAGCGGCAAACTTCCAGACGACCTCCGAAACCTTGGACTGCGGATGAACTTGAGCTTGTCGTAAACGAGTATCGCAAGGGAGCAAGTAAGAGGGCTATCGCAAAGCTGCTGCCCAACCGAACTTTTGCGATGATCGAAAAGCAGTTACGGCGTTGCCGCCAGAATGATATTGGGCTTTCGAAGGCGATCAAGCCAAGGCGTTGGACAGCCGAGGAGAAGAAGAAGCTGCTGCGGCTCAAAGAAGCAGCTGCCCCTCTGAAAGACGTCGTGTGTCAATTCCCGGATCGAACAATTGCATCGGTTGATATGGCATTGTCTCGGCTCAGAACAGATATATGGTGGTATACAGCCCGCCCGAAGAGATTTAAATGGACTGCCACTGCTGAAAAGGATTTGATCGAACGACTTGGCAGTGGGAGCTCGCTAGGTGAAACAGCAACGTTCTTTGGCTGTTCAATCAGTGCGATTAGACACAAACTAGGAAAGCTAGGCTTTACCTTTCAACAAGACCGGGCATGGACGCCAGAAGAAGACAAGGCCTTGTTGCGGATGGGCACTGAAGGGTATGCAATGAGACATATCAGCTCACATCTAGGCAAGAGCGTCCCAGCTGTGAAATTCCGCTGGTATTCTATACGGCCAACAGACCCACCAACGAATGGAAGGTCTGGACCAAAACGAATGATTTCCAATCCTCTCAAGGCCACCGCCGCTGAAAAAGAAAGAGTTGAGCGCTTGAGGCAAGAAGGGGCCACATGGGAAGCGGTCACAGCATCGGTGTTCCCTGGTCGGACGGCGAGTCAAGTTTACCACCTTTTCGTCGGCCGTATCTACAAACACCAGCGCGAGAAAATCGCGTCACCGACACGAATGTCGTTTTCCCCATCAGACATGGAAGACATCGAAAGCTTGTTGAAGGCAAAGAAAAATTGGAAAGAGATTGTGGCTTTGAAGTTTCCGGGCCGCAAACCTTCGTTCATCCGGCAAAAATATCTTCAGGAAATTGGCCGTAATAGCGAGTTCGCAATGCCTTTTGCTGACATACCAGAGGTCAAACGCTTACGGAAGGCCGGCCTCACTTGGAAGAAAGTTGCGGATGCGAAGTACCCAGGCGTACCTTGGTGGAGCGTACAAGCAAGAGCTGCAGAGTTTCTGGGGCACATGAATTCGCGGAGCGAGGAGTTGGGTACGGATGCTGCGAGCACAGGAGAAGAGGTGAAGAAGGAAGAGCAGGAAGAGAAAGAAACCTCTGCGCGTTGACGTCGACTTTCAAGCCCGGAGGACCATAACGAAGGAGGGTGTTTTCGGTCTGTTGCATGTATCATTAAATATGCAACATCATAGTGTCAATAAGCCGCATATGTTGAGATCAACGAAAGTGGACATGGGTGAGCGCAAGTTGGGCAGACCATCCCTTCCTACACCTTCCAGACCGCCGTCTGCCGACATCGCCGACACCTAACGCCTGCTGGCTGGGAGCAAGCCATAGAAGGCGATCACAGGCCTTCAATATCACGGTGAAAAGTGGGAGACAATACGCGCAGCTTTTCTCAAACAGGACGATGACACCACTCTCTCCGTTACCATCACTCCGCCACGATAGCAGACATCCAGCGCCTTCAGACAACACACACAGCCTTGCGCCTTTCCCGAAGTCAAACCGTTGACGGTGCGCTCGAATTTCATGAGATACATGGCAAAAAGCAGTACGGCATCGTCAAGAAGGACGTGTTCCCCTCTACGCCTGGCCGCCCGGCTTTTAAGATGCCGCCCACCGACATTCAAGATGTCGAATGCTTGCGGAGAGCGCGCGCGTCGTGGATCACTCATTATACTGTCCCACGTGCTCGGTACCTCACCTCCCCAGCCTTATCTCGTTTCAAATACCATCGCGGATGACCTGGGAGTCAATGAGTGGGCTATTGAGGTACGACAGTCACAAACCCTGAGTAGTCTAGCTCCATCTCTCAAAGACTCTCATAAACCTCGCCCTGAATACGCGCAAAGACTTCACGACCACAATGTTCACATAAAATATCGGCATCTCGACATCCGTGTACGCCATGCTATGTCCATAACCCGTATCGTGCTCTGCCGCCCTTCATAGCCGGCAAAAAGTAAAAAGTTGTATCGTGGCGGTATCTTACACCTTCCGAGAGCCCGAGAAGGCCGCACATCTTACTCCTCCATTTCATCCTCGCCCTCGAGCGCCTTCTTAGCCAGCCTCTCGGCCTCCTCCCTCAGCTCCTTGGGCACCTCCTCGTGGCGGCCCTTGGTCGGGCCAGCCACGGACGAGATCCACGTCATCTCCAGCTCAAACTCCTTGTCCTTGCTGTCCTCGTGCGCCACGTAGATGATCCTCGCCGCCTCCTTGACGCCCTCCTCCAGCGAGATGGTCTCGCCCTTCTTGGGGTCGAGATTCAGCTTCTCCAGCTCTGCCTTCGCCGCCTGGCGGCCCTTGCCCGTCGCCGCGCCGTAGTAGCCCCAGTACATGCCCGAGGGCTCGATCATGTACAGGTATGGTCCGCCTTCCTTGACGCCCTGCGTTTTGCCGCCGGAGCCGACTTTGGGCCCGCTGCCCACTGCGCCGTCGACGTCGACTTCGATTTCTGCGTCGAAGCCGCCGACGATGGCGGTGATGCCGAAGGGTCGTACGGAGGAGTAGAGGGTGTAGGCTTGCACGTATGAGCCCATGCGGTTGGCGAGTGATGCGACGGGGATGGGAGCTTTGTAGGTGCCGCGCCAGCTGGACGCTTCGTCGCGTGCGCGGGAGACGAAGTGGCGGCCGTCGGGGACGAGGCCGGCTGAGACCTGGGTGGGAAGTGGTATGTTAGCGCGCGTGTTCGATTTGGCGTTGTGGTTGTGGTTGTGGTTGTGATTTTGATTGTGGATGGGTGTGACGTACAACACCGACATGTCTGTCCACGGTAGCGATGCGCTTGTTTGCGTCCTTCTTCATGAGCTTGCTTGAGACGAGCTTCTCCATTGCCAGTACCACGCCATCCTTGCATCGGATACCGATTGCGGTGCCGCCGTTCTCGACAGCTTTTGTGGCATATTCGACCTGGAAGTTGCGGCCATCGGGAGAGAAGACGGAGTTGGAGAGATCGTAGCCCGTGCCTATCGACGTCTAGGAGGGCGGTGGTATTAGCATATGTGAGATGATCGTGGTGAATGGGTTGTCTTGAGCTCACCATGGCGCCGATTTGTGAGGATGTGAAGTGGTTTTTAGGGTCGGCGAAGCTTCACTGAACAATGGAGAATGTGTTTTAAAGGGGCGAGGTGTCGAGGAGATGAGGTTGGGAATGTCTGTTTGTAGCTGTATGTTGTTGCGGCGTCGTTGCTCGTATGGAGTAGCTCAAGCCTCAAGGCACCTTCCAGCTCGCGTCACCAGCGAGAGATGGAGGGCCTGAGGCAGACAGTATCAAGGCATACATACATCATGCACAAAGTACGGAGTCGAGATCCGTGATTCGACAAGCAAGAAGATATTCTTCTCGCCATTGGACTGTTCTCTTGAGAAGGCTCTCGACCAATTGGCCATACATGTCACTGGAATGTGCCCATGTGTGTATATCGGCAGCAACGACTTCCCACCAGCAATAGTCACACGGAGGGACTCCAGCAAAGACAGGCCCTTTGTGCAGCTCTGCCCAATCCAAACAGCTCCCCGCCCAATGAAAGAGGCGACTACGACTTAGGCTCCATCGTCCCGTGGTTAGGAGGTGTTTCATCAGCGTCATCTGCCCACTCGAGCCACCATCGTGCTCCGTCTCTCACATACCGCCATATATCCTGTGGATGACTCCTCCATTTCCCACCCTCCTCCCTCACCGAACACCGCCTTTCCCTTTCTCTCCAGTAGATAGCATTTGATAGCCCTGGCAGCACTGCTGAAATTGGACCTTATTCACCGCAGAAAGAAAAAAAAAAGAAGAGACAAAGCCGGCAGACGCACCCCGCCTGCATTAACACCTCCCGCCACAGTGCTCGTTGAGAAGCTAAATCGCATATTCCAGACGTGGACGAGTATACAGTCTCCCCTGTGTACAGTCACAAGAAGGAATCGTCGACGTGAGACCAGGTCGCCCTAGCTCTTTCTTGCTATACATCACTTGCTTGGTCGCAATTGCAAGTACGATCGCAACATCGCACGCACAAGTTTCTCGCAGCAGCCTCCACGCCAGTCGAGTCTTTCTTCGCCTCCTCTCCTTATTATTCACCACGGCGACCTTTGCCACTACGATATTCCCATTCCCGAGCCTTCTGGTAGTTGGCAGCAAGAACACACTTGTAGCCACGTAAGATTTGGAAATCTGATTACTTGCACCTTTCAACCATACAGCTCGCTGACTTGTCATACTTTTAGTGCGGACTCACAAATACTGGTCACTTGGACACCACAGGACGAGCCGAAGGAAGCATGAATCAATCACAGCACGACGAGCTTGCGGCTCTCTTCGCACAGCGCATGAACTTCGCCTCGGGCGAACATCAAGCACAGCAGATCCAACAGCACGAACAGCCACAACAAGCTTTTGTGGAACCAATCCCAGTACCTCAAATCTCTGAGAAACACGACGACGCTCCCATCCACTACATCTCCTCCCACTACAACCACAGCTACCACATCCGCCACGACACCCTATCGGAGCCCTCCCGCAGCCCACCCCCACCCTACCACGAAACAATGCTCACCGACCACATGCTGCAAACCCTGCGAGCCAACTCCATCGATCCCTCCTCCCTCCTCCCCAACCAACTGCACCTCTACGCCAACGCCGACCTCGACCAGCGCCTCCGCCTCCTCGAGCTGTGGCGAATCTCGCCACCCTCATACTCCCCCGAAGAGCATATCCACGGCGCCCAACACCCAACCAACCTCGCCCAAGAAGAAGCTTCCGCCCGCCAACGCTACGAAGCGCAAAACCCCGTCTTCCACACGCACATCGAAACCCCGCGCATCACGCCCATCCGGCAAGCCGGCGAGCCCGCCTGGCCGCCCGCAGCACGCGTGCGGGCCGCTTCCATCGCGTCCAGCAAGCCCACTGCTCACCAGCAGCACATGGGCGATGCGGAGCCGTACATCATGGACGGCTACCAGACGGACATAAACCCGCCTCAATTCCAGTCTCATTCCTCGATCGAGCCCGTGTATGCTGCTCAGTCGGGCCTATGGCCTGGCGCGCAACAGCAGCAGCAGAGTGGGATGGAAGACCAGTATGGCGCGTACATGCAGATTCGCAATCACGCGGATTGGGAGGCGATGAATGAGAGGATTGCCAGGGAGAGGCTTGGGATGCTGGTGAACTCTGGCGGACAGGGTGGCGATGACGATATGATTATGTGAAAGAGAATGGCTGTGATTTGTGGAGGAACTTGCTATTCGATGGTGGGATTGGACCGGCCCTCCCTCTTTTTATTTTGTCACAGGCATATATATAGCACAGCTCAAGAATGATAGCATTTACGACCAGTATGTGAGGATTGGTATCGACTGCCTGTGAGTCGACTGACCAGAGCCGCTTGGCGACTTGTTGTGAGTTTTGCCTGGTGGCTCGAGGAGCATTGGCATTATCGTCTTTGTGGAGAGATCTGTTGCGCCAGCAAGTATAACTGTGGAGCATGATACCGCGACACAAACACAGTGGCAGCACTGGCACAAAGCCAGTATCTCCGCCGCAGGCATGATAGTCTGCTCCAACTTGGCCAGAAAGTCAACAAATTTGGCGCGCCGAATGGCACTTGTAACCGCTGTAGTGACCATCGGTCGTCCAGATATCGCGTTGGCGGGGACGCGTTGTCCAAAAATAACTCCAGCGGTCGAATGATTTTGCGAAAGAAGCTGAGACGTGGCTAACAGACAGTATGGTCAAGATGACTGTATACGCCAAGCAAGAGCCGAATAATTTTGTTCCCCCTGCAACGTAAGATGAAGATCGTAATGGCATTGGCGTAGAAAGCAAAAGCACGTGCGCAACAAAGCGAACTCAGGCATGCTTCGTTGCTTCGGTATAGCAGAGCTGAGCCCTTGCAGCGAGAGTACGTGTCGTTGCTCAAGTGTCAGATGGGAAGAGCGAAAATAAGGATTCGCTTCTTTGGCGTTTGATAGATCGGCTGGGAGACCTGGATCCGTCAGATCGGACGACCGAAAATACGGATTCGCTTCTCTGGCGTTTGACAGATCGGCTGCGAGACCTGGTTGTGTCAGATTGGGCAAGCGAAAATACGGATTCGCTTCTCTGGCGTTTGACAGATCGACTGCGAGACCTTGTTCGCGCAGATCGTGCTAGTGCAGACTGCGAGCGCTCCACAACGCTTCTCTTCAGCGTATTGCCACTCCTGAAGCCAGGCGTACCCGAATGATAGCAAGAGAGTTGGTCTTCGACTGCAGCCTCGACGAGCGCTAGATCACCAGTCTTGCCCAGAGCTTCGGCCGCAGCTTCTTCCAACAAGATGCCCATGGCAAGCAACGCAGTCTCGTCAAGACTCTTGAAGTCCGACTTGCCGCCATCGGGCGCGGCATTTGCGTAAAAGTCACTAGCATAGGCGTGGATAGTCTTCAGCAAATCCGAGTCTGGCAGGCGTTGGTGCGGTTCCAAGTGACGGTCTGCACAGTAGATGTCGTCTTCCTCATATCGGATCGGAGCACCTCTGCGGCGGAAGAGTACTTCTTCCGGTGGCACGGGAATATCTGAGCGGCTCACTGTATCGCGGTCCTTGGTTGGCGGATCTTCGCCCAAGAAGCCTTCGTAGCCAACGCGGCCTGCGACGGCGTCGTAGAGAGAGGCTTGTCGTTTGCGACGGTTAGCTCGCGAGTTGGGCTCCAGGTCCAGATCCATGATCAGCCAGTGACATGGAGTGTACAAAGTGTACGCGCGAGTTGTTGACAGCTTTGGGATATATTTGGACGAGTGTAGCGCGCGAAGTCGAAGAAGAAGCACTCGGCGGTACAGCTCAGCCAATCAACGTCAAGCACGGCGGCTATTTTGAAACGACATGTTTCAGCAGCCAACTTCCTCCTGCGCAACCTCTACCGTCAATACCATTGACTGGTCTACATTGACACACATACTCGTTGCACATACGTGGACTCTATAAACCCGCAGTGAAGGTTCAGCGTCGTGTACGCCGCCATGCGCGACGACGGCGGCGGTCCTGGTGGCGTTCACTGCGACACAACGACGCGGCAACAATAGGTAGGCCGTGAACATGGCCACGCAAAAGCTCGATACATGTTCCTGCTCTCTTCCTCTGCCCTCCCCACTCTTCACCTGCAGCAGCCGCGAGCTTGATCTGAACAATCGCCTTTGCTTTTCATTGTTCTTCACTGTTTCCTTTGTTCACTAACGCCTTGCTGGACAATGCCTTTCCGCCAACGCTCTTTGACCACCTAATGTACTCTTAATCCACCGGCTAAGCAAATCAGCACCAGCACTCTCCCGTTGACAAACACTCGCTCTCTTGCGCTTACGAACATCAGCTTTGACGGCCATATCGCAAGCAAGACAGCACAACCAAACACACTTCTGCATTTCTGCATAGAGCAGGCCTCTACCAGCAAACCCATGCCCAGCTTCAAAAGCCGCACTTATTCTCCATCATCCGCCAGCATACAGAGCCATCAGAGCAACACGCCTTCCAACACCATGTCTTTCAACCAGCACTTCGAGGCTGAGGTCAATGACAACATGCACCCAAGCAGACAGTCCATTGGCAAAGACGTGAAGACTCCAATCCTGACCTCCTCATGCAACTCCTGCGAGGCTGAAGACCGCGAGTTCAACGAGAAGATGTCAATGAAGGACCAGCGCCAGCCGCCACCTCGCTTCTCTACCATCTTCGACACCAAGGGCCCTGCTACATCCACCCGGGAGTTCGAGAGCTACCCACAGCCTCCCGTTCGCAAGCCTGGCATATACATGGCGAAGCCTCTCTTCTGGGCTTTGTTCGCAATCTTCCTCTTTGAGAGCGCGGTCTTGTTCGCCTACACGGTGATTGGCCTTATCAGCAACATGTCATCAAAGCTTGTTCACGTCAACGGGGCAGGTACTGTGGTGGCAGGTTGCGACTGCAACACTCAACCCATCAACATCTCTCCCAACTTCTTCATGCAAGGAGGCCCTCAGGCCTCTGTCGTGGAGAGCACTACTCTGAGCACAACGGCGAGCACCACACTGACAACCTCGACCTCATCTGCCAGTAGTTCCATCAGCCCCGGCGTGTCCGAGCTTGTTGACATCATCAAGAGTGCTGGCACGGCGTCCACCAGTGAGTCAAGCACCCACACGCCCACCACACGTGTCGTGACAGTCACCCCACCCGGGCCAACTATCAAAAGCACCATGGTCCTCACCGTCGACGCATCTGGCAGCACTCTCCCACCGCGTCCCACCGTCACCTCGACCAAGGTCGTGGCCCCAGATGAGGCCAGCCCAACGTTGGACACCCGTGACGAGCCAAGCTCTTCCTCAGTGATCCCGACGATGTCTCTGTCACTCAAGTCTCACCAGGAGCTCGCCAGCAAGCCTACTCAGGAGGCCGAGACTGCGCCAGCGCCAAGCACAGAGCCAGCACCTTCTGAGCCGACTGAGACTGTAAGTACACCCAGCACAACCATTTCAGAGTCCACGCCCACTTGCACCAAAAGCAACCACATGTGGGGCTCGAGTGGCGGGATCTGGGGCGGTACTGTCTGCAAGTGATTGATCCGTATGGCTGACTTGTATATTACAGTCCAATGAAGCGCTCGAAGGTGTTCTCCATGGTCTTTACAGAGGTGGGGACTAGATCCTTGCGTGGGGGATTCGCTCTGGGAATCAATATCCCCCTTTGGATAAGAAAAAGCTTTCATATAAATGTGTGTTTGTAGGGTATGTTGAATCGATCAAAGGGGTTTTCCTACCGGCTTTACCATCCCAGCAATTAATTAGAATCCACTGCTACGCCTCACCGCAAGAAGGATTTCTCGTATGGCTCAGCTATAAGATAGCCATGCTTCGCTATCGGGTTAGTCTGATCCACAAAGCATAAGCCGTAGTAGCCGCAATCACGACAAGCAATCCTTCCGCACCAAATATAAATGCCAATCTCACTAATTTTTCAATGTTCCAACCAACGAACTGCTCCCGGACTAAAAATGGGCCAGCTTAACTCCGCGTCAAAGCAGAATCAGGGCTGAGGCTCCTTCTCACGTGCTACGACCGAATATATCCCAGCGCACAGCTTTCAGCTCTTTCAGCTCGTATCCACTGGTCTTAGCACTTCGGCGCGCACGATTCAATGGCTAGTTAAAGTAGACTATGGCTTTTCAGCTGTGTGAGATGGCATGGTATGGTCTACATATATAATAAGTATCTAGTTTTTCCAACTCGGACAGATCACACACCCTCTTCCTCTCCCTTATCTCCAACTCAAAATCCCAAATTGCAACAACCACCCCATCCTTCACAAACAAAACAAAACGACGAAAATGCACTTCCCCACCACCGCCTTCATCGCCTTCGCAGCCACAATCCTCCCATCCGCCCTCGCGGCCTCCTGCACCGGCTACCAAACCACACCGTCCAACATCGCCGCCTGCGCAGACCAACTGACCGCCCGCGGCAACGAGCCGTGCAAAGTCACCGGTGGCTTCACGACGACGTTCTGCGAGATCGGCGACGCGCGGATCGTGGGCGTGGGAGTCGGCAGCCCAAGCGGGCAAGAGACCAGTTCGCCTTGGTGAGTTGCACAGGGTGTCACCGTACGTAGTAACTGACTGATGGGAATCTGACTGACTTTCTTTTTTTTTCTGATGTGTAGTGTCGACATCGCCATCGCAGTCGGCCACATCCTCGACCAGTGCACGCACGAGGTCGCGCCGTACGGCCTGAAAGCCTCGGGCGAGGAGCGCGCGAACGGGAATCCCGATATCGTCGTGCATGCTGTGCTGAAGGAGTAGTTGGTCGAATACTCCTCATTCGTTCTTCAAGTTGGTGCGCGCTGCGCACTAGAGGATGTTTTGCTCGCGTACCACGTACATGTATGCAGACATACACCAGGAGACAGGGGATTCTAGGGTTTGAGGTTGGTTTTCTGAAGGAGGAAATCACGAGACGGTCCCATTGGATGAGATGGAACAGTTCATACAAGATCTCCTTCTCTTTCCGAGAAACGTTAAATGCCACTGTAATCTTCACAAGGCCAGCAGTGAATGTGCCGGAAGCAAAAGAAATAAACACTATGGTTAGTCTGACTTGATTGAGTGATTGATCGAAACCACGAACGTCTAGTAGAGTCGTTCCCAAACCCAGACCACGTTTCAACAGGCACGTCTTTTCGCTTCATCAGTCAACAGCGCCAGGATAGCCTGCCCGTCGCCCACCCTTTGCTCGAACAAAAACAAAACCACAAAATCACCACAACCTCAAACAACAATCCAGTTTGCACCAACTTTTCTCATTCATTCATCCATGCCGTCATTCTCGACTAATCTACAAAGAAGAAAAGAAAAACACCCCAAAAGCCAAACACCCATCGAAACCGTAGTCCCTTCATAAGCCATACCTTAGCCTCTCCGTAAAAGAGACCAACACAGTCCGCCACATTATCAAAGAGTCTAGCGACTCATCGGACAGCAGAAGGGTATAGGGCTTGCGCGCACCATGTGTAGAAAGAAGCAGAGACAAGCACTCGAAATGCAAACGCTAATGCAAAAGGCCCGATCGCTTACGGATCACCTGAAGTGGCCGTTTTCTATTTCATTCGCTCATCCCATGCATCCATAGAACTCCCATTGTAAACCCCGGTGTTGCTTTCCCACCTGTCGCCGAAGAAGAAAGAAGGGAAAGGGGAAAAAAGAGATTTACCGACATGAATCAACCGAACGCCTGCGCTCGAAAGGAAAGGTTGTCGTTGCCTGATTGCTGCCTTTTCTTTTTTTTTGGCGTTATTCCAGGACACTCCATCAATGGCGATTAACCGCCGCTGTCCGCATAATTTTGAATGTAGTCCACAGCAGAATCAAGCCTTGGTCTTCTGATTGAAGTAATCCGTCGGCGCGTTCTCGATCGAGATCTTCGCCAAGCGACCCAGCACAGACAAGAGACCGGTGGTTCCTTGCGTAAGCGTGGACGCAGCTTCAGTGTTCCTCTTGCCGACCGACACAGTGGAGACGCTGGCAATGGCATCTGCCTTACCGAGCTCGTTGGCCCAGCGGAAGATGACCTCGTCTTCGCGGTCGTCACCAGCGACCATGAGGAAATCAACTGGGACCGCATCTTGCTCTCCGTTTGACGCGCGCTGCTTGTCAAGCACCATCTCGGCAGCCTTGGCTTTGCTCTGGTCGACAGTCTCGATGAGGACGGCGTTTGCGATAGGGACAGCGCGAATGCCCATCTTGCTGCATGCACCATTGATGTGATCTGAGCACTCGCCTGCAGCGCGCGTGGCGGCTTCCTTGTCTTCGACACGGTTGAAGCGGAAGAACATGGAGCAGTGACGTTCTTCGATGAAGCTGTGCTCTAGGCGTTCCTGGTAGTATTTCAAGATACCACGGACAGCGGCCTTCCACTCGTACATTGCATCTTTGTCGGCGAATTCGGTCCAAGACTTGTTCTCGTTGCCGAACTCACGCACGAAACAGCCATTCTCGGCGATCAGTCCAACGTGAGGTACAGTGCGGAAGTCGGAAGCGAGTGACTCTGGCTTGCGACCGGACATGACGTAGACAATGTTCTGAGGATCGGCGGTGAGTTCATTGAGGGCATCGAGCACACGCTGAGGCGATGACAGTGGGATGCCAGAGCTTGTGCGGTGCGGTGCCAAGGTGCCTTCGTAGTCCAGGAAGAACATGCGTTTGGAGGATGCCTTGTACTTGTCGCTCAATTTTCGGAGGGACAAGCGAGGTACAGATGCGACGTCGCGAGTGCCGCGCTCATCATACACCCTCTCCAGGTATCCCGATAGTGTGCTTGCCCAGCGTCCTCCAGTTTGGTGGCGAACAATGTTGTACAGACTGGTCCAGCGTTTTTCTTTCTCCTCAGCGCTCATCTCGAGGGCTGACTTGATGGCTTCGGCTTGTTGCTGGTAGTCCCACGGGTTGACGATCAAAGGGTGGTCGTGGAAGACCGAAGCACTTCCAGTAAACTCACTGAGGATTAGAGGAGCGTGCTTCTTCTGATCGCGAGCTCCATCTTGGCAGGCAATGAATTCGTGAGCAGTGAGGTTCATGCCGTCACGGAGTGGCGTGATCATCATAGTGTCCGCGACTGTGAGCAGGGCGAGGTACTGGGAGAATGCGATATCCTGCTTGAGGAAGACCAGAGGCTGGTGTGCCAACGTCGAGTGAACGGAGTCGATGCGAGTCACAATGTCGGAGACGGTCGCAAGAAGTTCGCTCTGTTCACTTGTCGAGGTTGCCACTTGGATCATGACAACCTTCTCGCGCCATTCCGGGTACTTGTTCAAGAAAAGCTCATACGCCAAGAGCTTCTGGCGCACACCCCGAATGTTGTCCAGCTGATCACGAGCGACGATGATGTGTTTGCGTTTGTACTTCTTCTTGATGGCGGCGATCCACTCAGCGACCTCTTCGGCCTCGCGTGCCTCATTGGTGGCGTCCAAGTTGATGCCGATGGGACAATCCATGACGTTTACAAAGTGATCTTCAAGCTGAACGCCCTCCACGGTGGTCTCGACGGTCAGGATGCGGCTGCATGTTTGTAAGAAGTGCTGAGAATATTCGGCAGTCTGGAAGGCCACCAGGTTGGCACCGAGCATTCCTTCGAGAAGCTCACGTCGCTTGGCTAGACAGCGGAACACCTCCGAAGAGGGGAATGCAGTGTGAAGGAAGAAACCGATTTTGGCGTCTGCGATCTTCTTGCGGATCATGCCAGGCACAAGCAAGAGGTGGTAGTCGTGCACCCAGATGGTGTCGCCTTTCTTGTACGTTGACACCACCTTGTCGGCAAATGCCTGGTTGAGGTTGACGTAGTAGTTCCAT
Source organism: Cladosporium sp. BSL10 (assembly GCA_001553865.1). Classification (NCBI taxonomy): domain Eukaryota; kingdom Fungi; phylum Ascomycota; class Dothideomycetes; order Cladosporiales; family Cladosporiaceae; genus Cladosporium; species Cladosporium sp. BSL10. The sequence goes on from LJJI01000208.1 coordinate 42,855, forward strand.
GAGTGATCGGCATAAGCTTTGCTCTTCGGGTGATCAGGAACTTGATAGTGGAAGATCGGCCAGAGAATGGTCTTGCAGAAGTGAGAGTAGTGACCATCGAGATCCTTGTCTTTCACAAAAACGGCAGAAGCGTTGTGGTCGTTGTGTAGCGTATCCTCAATATCTTCCTTGACAGAATCAGGGACGCTGTCAGTAGGGAAGCCCACAGTACCAACCCAGGTAAGGTCGAACTCAGTCTTGGTGCTCGCCTCCCGAGCGGCGTTGGTCAGACCGCCGTTCCCCTGGACTGCCGGCTCGACAGTCCAAGTCTTGGTGGCAAAGCTCCCGTCACCGGGACTACCAGTGCGTGACTGGGTGCGCGATCTTGGAGAGTTCTTGCGTGAGAAGGCATGTTGACGTTGTAGCTCGTCGTATGCCCTCGAGAAGTCAAGGATGGAGCCTGAAGGGAGAGGTCCAGCTCTCGATTTGGGCTGATTGAAGATGGCCTGCTTGCCCCACTCGGGCAGGTGCACATCACTGCGCATCAAGCGACCGCCAGGAGTGCCGGCAGCTAGGTTCTTCTGCGTTTCGGGACCGAACAGCTCTTCGGCATCATTGGTGCCAGGAGTACGGGGAGGTGTGTCTTTGACCAGTAGACTGGGTGCGCTGGTGTGAGAAGGGAGGTCATAATTTGAGCTCTTAGGGCCGCTGCTGACGCGAGGTGGCGGACTGGGGCGACGCGATTGTTGATTTTCCTGGAAGTCGATGGTGACCGGCAGGAAGCTGCGTGGATGTCTTTTGTCAGCGAGAGTACCTTTTTGTATGTCGTGATGCGTCTGCCATGAAACTTACAGCTGGACCGAGTGTGTGGTTGCCATTGTGGCGGGTGATGTTGATCGAGTGCGCGGCGTTGTTGTCTTCAAATTGCAAACCCCTCGCGACACAGATGACTAGGAAGAGGTGTCGATGTCGATGCTCGGAGAGTCTGGGGTTGGCGCAAGTGAAAGGGCAAGAGCAGGTCGCGGTGGTCAAGTAAGAGCAGTAAATGAGGAAGGCGCGCGCGGTCGGGTGGTGAAGTGCAGAGCAGAGAGTGTGTTTGCGTGGGGATGTGCAAACAAACTCGTCACTTGCAGGGATTGTGCTGGATGATAGTAAGATAGTTGGGTTGGGTAGTGGGTGGGTGTTGAGGGCGCGACAGCAGCGGCGAGGGAGAAGCAGGTAATTGCTCGGTCAGTGTGACGACAACCGAGCACGAACCTTGCACGTGGAGAATGAGAGTGAATGCGTGAAGTGGGAAGTGTTTAAAAGTAGGTGGCACGTGGAAATCGCGCGATTGCAGATGCTGACAGGGCATGAAAGCATGAAAGGAAAGTCAAGTATAAGGCCGGGCCATGCGCTGCGCTGCGTGGTGGAAACAGCGGTGATATTCTCGAAAAGTCTCGCACGCCGCCCGTCACAGCAGGGATATTGTGCGCAACATACAAACATGGCATGGCATGGCATGTGGAGGGAGGCGTGTACAAACCCTCACCCGATCTCCCCGTGGCACAATCACACCTCAATCCCCCAAAGACTCAGGCTGACACCTCACGCTTGCGTATCACTTCACCAACGCCCTACAAAAAAACATGCCCAAGCAGGTCAAAAGGACGTCATTCTTGCCATTTAGTGACCTGCACTAGCGCTCGGCAAGCCTCTTCTAGCGCCCCTTCCCTCCAGCTTCCGCCCTCCGAAACGAAGAACGCCCAGCAACCCTTCCCGAATCGGGACGTTGTCGACGCATTTGCGACCGCAGGATCGGTTGATTGCTCTGTCTCGAGCGAGAGCCAGCTTTTCCAGGAAAGTTCATTTTCCATCAAGCCGCTTCGCAAGATTCCTTCGAGCTGCCACACTGCCGCCCAGCCTGGCGGACCGCAACTCCGCGCGCCTGTCACAACAGAGCCGGCAAGTTTTCTTGATCATCACGCCACGCCATGACTTGCGTCAACATCATCTCGACATCGACCGTTCTGGCATCTTCCACGTACTCATATCGCCCTACGCAAGGCCGAATGCAATGCTCATTGCTGCAAAAAATTCAAGGACGTCAATTGGGCGTAATGATGACTGGCCATCGTATCTGAGGGTGAAATAAGGTCAAAAGTTCGTTCAAACACTGAATCGCCGCCGCTGTCGTTGCCTGCGGAGGTAGCAAACCCTTCCAAAACATCCGACATCGTGCACAAGTCTGACCCGACGAGCATCTTCACGGCGACACCGCTCGGCAACCTGCATTTCTTAACACGCCAACCATGTTCTGGTTTGCTCGCGGATTAAACCGTATCTCATCATCATCGCCTCGAACCAAGCACTTGATCCATCCAATCGTCGACAGCTGGACCGTCTCACTGGTGTGAGCATCGTACGAGATCCAACCAACCAGAGCCATAAAAAAAAGAGAAGGTTAAAGACGTAATAAACAGCTGTATACGTTTCAGAATCGAGTCGAATTAAATTTAAGTTGATAATAAAGAAAACAGAGAAAACCTACACGACCACCAATCGATTCTTTCACTCACACTCGAACGAACAAGTGCATTGAAGGTTAAAAGAAAAACACCAGAATCGAAGAAGAGCGCAGCTGAACGGAAAAGCAAGCAAGCAAGCAACAACAACAGTTGGCATGAAAACAACGACGTTATGGGTATATACCGTAAGCGACGCGAAAACTGAGGGAAAAAATCGAACACGAGCCCACGGCAACGGCAACAGCAATATCAAGGGAGCAAAAAAGCCAAGGTTCGAGGGGGGAATATCGAAATGATAATCGATGCCAGTAAGAGAAGAAGAAAAGAAACGAGTCATGCATCTCGCACGGCAAGAGAAATAAGGACAAAAAAAGAGCGAACGCAGATATTGGTATTTGCGGTCGAGAAAGGAAAGAAAAAAACAGGGACAAAAAGCCTGAGCTTTGTTGTTGGAAGGACAAGGGTGAGGATGATGAGCATGAGGAGGAAAAACGGCGTTCTATTGTGTAGTAGTAGCTTCGGCGCGTGCGGAGAGGAAGGGATGAGATCTCCGTTCGACGCCATCCAACCCCCTATTCGTCACAGTGGGGTTGGGCCAATCGATACTCGACACTCGATGCTTAAAGTCAAGGTGGCGCCGTTGTATGCACGGCATATGCAGCGGGCCAAAAAAGATGTATGTTGAGGAACGCTCGTCGTGTCGTCGTGATATGTGTATGTTTCGAACTCGGATCGGCTATTAGAGGGTGTTGATTGTTGTGCGAGGCTTGAGTGCGTGATTCAACCGATCCATCGATTGACTCTTTCGCCCGCTGATAGGTGTGCTGGACCTTTTAGTCCGTAGGCAAACTTGATAAAGTAATATCACTCATGTGAAGTGAAATTGACTCGCTAGGCTCACTCCGCTGCGCGCACCGTGGCGACACTATCCTCAGAGCTCTCGGAGTATGATCGCGCTTGCATGGCTTCCGCGGCCTTTTGCTGGGCGACGACCTCGCGAGCGTAGAATTCGACGAGCATCGTCCCGTAAGCTTCGATCTCTTCGACGGGCACACTAAGCCGGAAGTCGTTCAGAAGCAAGAATTGTAATTCCAGGTGGTTGAGTTCGGGGAGTGGCAATCCGCCGACCTAGGTACAACGTTAGTCATATTATCAAGACAATCCTATTAATGCATGTTTACCTTCGCATATCTCGAGTTGGTGTAAAAGATGTCCGAGAAGAACTTGCTGGCACATGTGACACCAGCAATCACCAGTCTGTGAATGTTGAAGCTATCAACCACGAAGAAGTGAGACAAATTGTAGGGATCGATCCCTGACGCGTCGGACGGTGATTCAGGCTGCTGAGGCCGGCTGTGAGGTGTACCAGGAACGCCCGACTGGACCGGCTTCTCCATGCCACCTGAAGCAGGGGGTGTGGCAGTCTGCCCGCCTGAGGTGGATGTGGGTACGACGCCTTCCATCTCGTCTGTGTCCGCGGACTCCATCGAGTCATCCGAGTTGCGACGACTTTTGTTCCTTTGGAAGGCTTGCGCATTCGCTTCTCTGAGGCTCTGCATCGGGCCAGCATTGACGCGTTCCGTCATGCGATCGAAGTAGACCAGCAAGGATAGGAAAACTTCATAGCTGGTAGGACAATACTTATTGATCCTTGTGAGATAGCTCAGGATGGTTATGCTTGGGACATTCTTTCCGTGGAATGCCACGACGCTGCTCGTCTGAGGGCTGAGGTGCATGGCGCCGTCCAGCGACGGCGGCTGCCGATGTAAGTGTTCGTGTTGCTGATCGTTGGTCGTCGTAATCTTCGTCAACAGGCCGGCCACCATTTCGATGATGTGCTCGACCTTCATCTCGCTGATCTCGTATTGGGGAGCGTCGTCTGCGCCTCGGGAGCGAGAGCGGCTGCGGCTTCGTATTTCGGAGAATGCACCCATGTCCTCGGTCGCGAAGCTCTGAATGTGTTCCAAGTCTCGCACTCTGATCTTCCTGCGCACGGGTCGGGATTCGGCAGCATTGTGCTGGGCGTTTGGTGTGGGAGCGTCGCTAGGCGGTGCCGCTCTTGCGCCTAGACTGGGGCTCGAGGGTGGTTCTGGCGCACTGTTGCCGTGCAAGTGTGAAGGAGTTGCATCGCTTCGTTGAGCATTAGGAGCCGCAGAGGCGGTGGGCGTCCTCTGTGACATGGACGCGGCAGACCGGGACGGAGTCCTGTGTCGTTTCGGCGGGTTGGGGCTGGTGGAGAGATTGCGCGATCGTGTCGGCGGAGGATCGCAGTAGGTTTGTTGGGAGTGGGCGTGGGTCGGATTCTGGCCGAAGAGAGAGTTTACCGCGTCGATTACGACCGAGCCCATAGTAGCTCCTAGGCCGTTGCTGGCAAAGATGCTGTCTGAGGAGGAAGATGGTGGTTAGTTTCTGCTGTCTGCTAGGAAGAGCCCGACAAGTGTGCTGTGTGTAGTGGAGGAAGGATCCGAGGCGAAGAGTGGAGTCGAGTATTCCAGACGTAGTGGAAGGCAGTCAAGTAGTCCAGGACGTAGAGTGTAGTAGGAGGAAAGGGACAGGCGTGGGACTGCGCGAGCATGTGAAAGTGAGTGGCCCTCGGGTTCCTGCACGCCAGACGCTGGGGCCGGTGGGGCAGGACGATCTGGCGGGCAGGGTGTCGGTGGGCGGCGAACGGGCTCAGGACAGGACAGGACAGAGAGGCAGCGCGGCGCGGCGCAGCACAGGGCGGAGAGTTGTTGTAGTAGAGCGGAGGAGCGGCGCTGTGGCAGGTGGAGAAGGAGGCGGTGTCGGTGACGAGGAGCAGCAGCAGAGTGAATGGTCGTTGGGTCAGGTTGGCGGCTGCAGACGCGGGCGGGCAGCAGCAGGAGCGCACGATAGGCGCTTGCGACCGCGACAAGTCCAAGTGCAAGCAAGCAAGAGAGTAATGAGGCACAGCACACGGCACGCCGCAGCGATAAGGTCCAAGGAAGTGAGGTGACACAGAGAGATAGTCTTGTCAAAAGAAGAGAAAGACGCCGTGTTCGGCACTCACCTGCATGCCAGATACGGAGATGGGAGAAGGGCAGTGACAGAGAGCAGTGCCGCCTGCGCCGTACTCAAACCGAATTGGACAGCGCGTGTCGTGTCGTGTCGTGTCGAGTTTTGATCTTCGTCTTCTTCTTCGTCTTCTTCGTCCTCAGTCAGCGGCGGCGTCGTCGTCGTTCGTCTGCACGGCAACGGCGACGGTGACGGTGGCGGTGGGGGTGGAAGGGAAGGGGTATCGAGGTAAGAAACATGATGCAGCAGCGCAAGCATGTCGGGTTGGGATTTGCGGGCCCTGCTGGCGTCTTCTGGCCCTCACCCAACCGGCAGCCAACCGCGCGCTGAGCTTAAACGCCTATGTCATCTGGAGACTTCAGAAAGAAGGGCCCAAGCCACACCTAATAAATAACATCCTGCACATGGCCCGTCATGTCCGCCGACGACCCGGCGAGCTGTGTGTCGGCACGTGTTTGGGTTAGGGGAAGTGTATCTATCTGTCACTTGCTACCTGTTGTGTTGGATTGTTGAAGCATGTCGCATTATACATTTGATGCAGCTGAGTGAGCCTATACATGTATTCTTCCATCGCCGTATTTCAACACCATGCTCGTTTGCTATTTATACTTGTTGATACCATCAGATTAGGTAGGTACGTACCTGGGAGCACTTTTCGTATCAACGTTCGTTTTGCAACTTTGGTCCATCACCAGCACCTGACTTGCAGAAAGTAAAGACCAGCGGTGAAAATGCCTCACTCACGCGCAAGATGCCCACAAGCGTGATCGATTTCAAATATCACAACAATCACGAGTACGCCTCAACACAGTGGTCATGATATGTGCTCGCTCTTCATGTCTGTTTCTGTGTATAGTCGTAAAGCTCAGCACATCCTGCAAAGCCACGCGACCACGCTAAAAGCTGCTCAGTCCTGTGTGCAATTCGCGCAGCTTCCTCACACAGTCCACACGCAGAGCTGTCTGTGTTATTAGTACAGAGGGTGGCCGTGAACGCCGTCTTGTGCATCCGCAGTGCCTCACTCGACACCCTCAGTGCCTCACAAGCAAATCCCCACTTCAAGGCCTGTCCATACCAGGACCCTCGTAGTTCCTGTCAGGCAGGTACAAGTGTCTCTCAGCACCCTTCTTGGTCAGCACGACCATCCTGATCACACCACCGGAGCTGCCGTCCCACTTGATCGCCTCTTGCAGCGAGTTCTTGACGAACTCGACACCCTCCGCCTCGGTCATGTTCTCCTTCCAGTGCGCGTCGCAGTAACCGTAGATGTATGTTGAGCCAGAGCCGCCGATTGCGTACGCTTGCTTGTGCAGTGAGCCACCGAGCGGGATCGAGTAGACTTGGCCGCCGTGTCGGTGGTCCCAGCCTGCGATGATGATGCCGGCGCTGTGCAGCTTCGTCAGTGTTCTGGTCTCCTTTCTTTTCAAGACGCATGTGTCCTCCTCACCTCAAGGCGTCCTTGTTGTCGTAGCACAGCTCCTGGAAGATGGCGGCGGCGGTCTGAGTGGTGGGCGGCTCGTCATTTGTGATTCCGTACATGCCGAGGTGATATTGCACAATGTCTGCCACTGCCTGTGTGTCTGCCGCCGAGCCCGATCGGCAGCACCAGATGGTGTCGTGTACTCTTGTGAGCTTGTCCGTCACTCTGTTTGCGATGTATGCGCCCGTCGTGGTTCTGCTGTCTGCGCCAAGGATCACGCCGTCCTTGAAATTGATTGCCATGCTGTTATGGTGTTAGTTTCTTTCGCTGGGATCGTAATGATATGCGAGTGAAGGCAGTGGCTGTTTGTTGACATACATGGAGGTTCCGAGGCTGTGATGGTTTGGTTAGCTGGCTGCGCTTCTTGATGTGTCCGTGGATGATGCTTACTTGACCTCGCCGCTCTTGAGGTGACCCATATCAACGTGGATGCCATCTGATTGCCTGGTCAGTCCAAAGTCCTTCACTCTCCCATCGTGCGCTCATGAATGTGCGTACCCTCGCCGAGCATGCCAGTCGTCTGCACCATGGTTGCGGCTTGTGCTTGTGATGTCGGGGTGTGAGAGTATCAAGTAGAATTTGGGAGGTCGCTTCGAGACTCTGGAAGGTGTAATACGTTTGTAGTGTGAAAGCGGCGGTGGTGATGTTTCGATGGATGGGTGTTGCTGCTGGAGGACGCCAGGCTACGAGCTCCGCGTCGTCAATCCCAGGATCCCAGGCCCGAGCTTCACAGTTCAGATGCAGCTACGTCAACTGTTCGGATGCGACCAAACCAGAATGATACCAAAATAACGCGGCAGAAAATAGGAATAACTATTTGGCCTCGAAAGTCGACTTCGCTATAATCTGGTGCGATTGCGAATCTAAGGAAAGCCAACACTCGCCACCCGACACTTGCCCACAACACATCTCAACACAATGAGCGCCCTCTGGGGCTGGGTGAAATACCCGTTCTACGCCGGCTCATCATTGTTCGGACTGGGTAGTGCCGCTCTATACTACTATCAAAAGTAATACGCACCTACCACTAACATTATACAACGCACACTGACACCCTTCCCAGCGAGATCATCTACCCACGCAACATTCCCCCAGGAGCCCGCACAGACGTCCCTCGGCCTTCTCAATATGGCATCGAAGACCACGAAGAACTCTCAATCCCAACACCCGATGGCGAAACCCTCAGTGCTTTCCTCCTCCGTCCTTCCAACAAGGCTCAAGCTCGTCCGGTCACGATTCTCGCTTTCCATGGCAATGCTGGCAACATCGGCCACCGTCTGCCTATAGGGCGTGTACTTACCAACGATGTCAACTGCACTGTGCTGATGCTCGAGTATCGCGGCTACGGACTATCGACAGGCACGCCGGACGAGCAAGGCCTTGTGATAGACGCTCAGACTGGTCTTGACTACATCCGTTCGCGCGACGATCTCAAGAACAACAAAATCGTCATTTTCGGCCAGAGCATCGGTGGTGCCGTTGCTATTGATTTGGTGTCGAAGAACCAAGAAGCAGGCGATATCAAGGGCCTGGTTCTCGAGAACACGTTCCTCAGCATCGCCAAGATGATCCCGAACGCCGTGCCGGTGGCAAAGTGGTTGACGCCTTTCTGCCACGAGTACTGGCGAAGCGAAGAAATGATCCCGAAGATCACGAAAGTCCCTATACTCTTCTTGAGTGGACTGCAGGATGAAATCGTGCCGTACGTTTTTGTATCCCTCCTCGCTTACATCGGAGACGCAAATGCTAACGAAACAACAGGCCAAGCCACATGAAGCAGCTCTTCCGTCTGTGCAGGTCCAAGATCGTGATGTGGAAGGAATTGCCGTACGGCGATCACAACAGCACTGTCGCGGAAGCCGGATACTTCAACTATATCGATGAGTTTATCTGGCGACACGTGGTGGGTACTCAGTAGATGTATGCAATTATGTAGATTCGCGTGTTTGATATGATACCCTCGCGATCGAGCCACCTCTCACATTTGCTGACGCAGAAGTATGACGACGCACATGCATAAAGTAGTGTCAAAAGCTTGTGGGAGATTAGCAGATTTCTTGGGCGCTGATGCATGCATGCACTCGCAAGTCCCGGTTTCAGTGTGCCGAGTGTGCTTAGTATTGTTGTTGGAGATTGAAGGTCGAACAAAGGTGTACTTGGCGGCCATAAAACTCTTGAACTCCCGTATGAGCATCATCCACATCACGCACACAACACCATGTTATTCCTGCGAGCACCGTACAGTGAAGAAAAATTGTTTGCATTGGTAGCACCACCTGCAGGCGGCTCTTGGACGTGCTACCGACGAATGGAAAGCGAGGGAGTGCAGCTGCATAAGACTGCCCCTGCATTTCCCCAGGAAGCACAAGCCACACGCCATGCAGCCAGCGAGTCCGCCGCAAGGAAATCGAACGATAATGGCGTCGCCGTTGCTCCTGCCGTTGGAAAACACCACCACCAACACACTGTCCCCGGAGCGCAGAAGAAGAAGCAGGGCACTTTGTAGCAATCACACTCTTCGAACGACCACTTCAGCAACCGCACATCTCTAGCACGACCGACAAGCCTGGACAAGGTTCACAATCAAAAACACTCGCTGGACATAGGGTTTCTGTTAGGCACGCAATGGCAGGGTCATATGCCAATGGCACCCCGCAGGCGGTGATGAATGGGAACGGTGTCCTCAAAGACTCCCACACCAACGGACACACCACGCGCCTGCAGTCGAAACACGTCACGGTAGTCGAGCCCACCACCACCAACGCAAATGGAACCACCACACCGACCGCGAATGGTACTCGCCGAATACCCATGCACGACCGCAAGCTCTCAAACCCGCTCGCTCCGCCCTTCCTCGTCTCTGCGCCCGGCAAGACGATCGTCTACGGCGAGCATGCCGTCGTCCACGGCAAGGCTGCAATCGCCGCCGCCATCTCCCTGCGATCATACATGCTCGTCACCACTTTGAGCAAATCGAAACGCACGGTCAGTCTCAAGTTCTCCGATATTGGACTCGACCACACCTGGAACATTCACGAGTTGCCCTGGAAGGCTTTCAACGACCCATTGAAGAAGAAGAGATATTATGATATGGTTACGAGTTTAGATGCGGAGTTGGTGGAGGCCATGCAGCCGCACATTGCGAATGTGAGCCCGGATGCGTCGACTGAGGCCAGGAAGATACACATGTCGGCGGCGTCGTCATTCCTCTACCTCTTCCTATCGCTAGGATCTGAGAACTCGCCGGCATGCGTGTATGCTCTTAGGTCAGCGATACCAATTGCAGCTGGTCTGGGAAGCAGCGCAAGCATTAGCGTCTGCATTTCAGCAGCCCTCCTCATTCAATGTCGAGCCTTGTCTGGCCCACACCCCGACCAAATGAGCCATGAAGCCGAAGAACAGCTCGAGCGCATCAACCGCTGGGCTTTCGTCGGCGAGCTCGCCATCCACGGCACCCCCAGCGGCGTCGACAACACCGTCGCAACCAACGGTCGCGCCGTACTCTTCCAGCGCAAAGACTACACCAAACCGCCCATGGTCAAGATCCTGCGCGACTTCCCCGAACTCCCCCTCCTCCTCGTCAACACCCTGCAACCCAAATCCACTTCCGTCGAAGTCGCAAAGGTCGCCCGCATGAAAGAGCGCCACCCAGCCGTGGCAGACTCCATCCTCGACGCCATCGACGCCATCACCCGCAGCGTGCACGACTGCATCTCCAGCGAGGACTTCGACGCCAGCAACCCGGACAGCATTGCCTACCTAGGCGAACTCATGTCCGTCAACCACGGCCTGCTCACCTCTCTCGGCGTATCGCACCCCAAACTCGAACGCCTACGCTACCTCGTCGACCAAGCCGGCGTAGGCTGGACGAAACTCACCGGTGCCGGCGGCGGAGGCTGTGCGATCACCCTTCTCAAACCTACGAGCACAAGCACCAACGGCACACAACAACTGAACGGCGAAGCAGCTCACGAGCCACCAGTCGAGAAGACACCCCCGATGGAACTCCTCCTCGACCAGCTGCAGGACGAAGGTTTTGAGCGCTACGAAACCACCCTCGGCGGCGACGGCGTCGGCGTGCTGTACCCGGCCATCATCAACGACGAGGAAATCCACCAGGACATGTTCCTCACGACCGACGGCCGCGAGGGCGTCGAAGCCCTGGTCAGTGGGAGGAACGATCCGGGTGCTTGGAAGTATTGGCGGCCGTGAAGAGGGACGAGCGTTACTCACGTTGTGCTGCGGATATTGAATTCATGTTTTTTTGCTTCGGAAATATTGTTCTTGGGGTCTCTTTTTGCGCGGCGCTGGAAGGGTTTGATCATGGATTGAATGGATGGATGGACCGCGGACCGGAGGTAAAGGGGGTTTCCGTTCGAGAAGGAAGAAGAAAGAAAACAAAAAGCTTCAAGGGTTCTTTTATACAACTGAAGATTTCGCGCCTCGTGGCGCTCTGTTGATGCTGAAGAGAAAAGTGGTTTGTTGAGGGGTTCGCCTTCTTCTGGTGAGGGTAAAGATACACAATATATCTACTTTACTAATGGTTATTCATTTTTGAGGAACTTTTTTACTTCCTGATGTCTAGGCATCTAGGAGGTGGAGATCGAGGTGGTGGGTGACTATGCAATTTGTTAAGCCTTACTGCTTTCTCATCCCGCTGTCTGTCTCTCGCTCGAGAGCTTCCACCAACAGGACCCCTCACCGCCGACGATGATGGTGTTCTTCAGTGAACTTTTCTTTCATCAGCTGGGCAGCTAGCTCGTCTGCGAGGATCGTATGGGAACCCAGGACTGTCGGGTTGCGGAATCGAGATAGACTAGGCGGCTCCCAGCGAGGGGCGTCTTCGCCGCGTCGCAGTGCAGAGCAAGAAGTTTGATCTAAGTGCGACATCCTAACCGATTGATAGCATCGTGAATTAGCTTAATTTATGTTCATCGTGCCGTTAGCAACCTAGGTATAGATTCTTCGTATTCATATGTATCTCGTGCCTCCTCACATAACCCTAAACCCTAACACACGGCACGACCTCCTGCGTGCACCGGTCCAAGATGCGGCCGACGGCGATGCTGCGTCAATGCTATTCATGATCTTTTTTGTTGGCCAAAATCATCCCTGGTTTTTCTCCCCCTAACATTCATCCAAACAGTACAGGGTGACAGGAAGAGGACATGATTCTCACCGAGGTCAATTCGTCTTCTTTCCACTCCTCTCCACATTGCCTCAATCCCCGGTCTTGCCAAGATGAAAGCGGCCAATGAGTAGAAAGCCTCGTTAGCGATCTATTACACTCGATGGCTGAAACCTCTCTACCTTCTATCAAAATACAAATTGTCGCCCGCCGTGGGCTTCGGCGATGGAGGCGCGCGGGCATGATGATCCGGGCCAGGCTGCGCTTACAATGTCGGCCAGTCGGCACGGAATACATGCTTCGGATCTCACCATCCGACTGTCGAGCGTGCTGACTCGTACCATTCGTAACACGCCTTTATCCTGCGCATGTTGCAGCCGGCATTCCCTGCCCTAGATCCCACGCTTCGAAAAGGACGCCACTTCTGATGGACAAACGATAACTGCCAGTGAAAAATGCCTACCTACGAAAGAGTAAAGATGCCTTTGGGCAAGCCATTGTGGCTTTTTGGACAGACTCCACGAAAGTTACTTTTCGAATAGGCGAAGATCTGACTTCACTTCTTTGGGATATTGGGCTTAGTTGAGAAGCGACAACTCCAATCAATATGGTGATCCCACCATGGTAGGTCGAAGCATATCTACGAGAGAACGTCAAGCTTTCAATTGTCTAGGCCGGGCTGCAGATACATCGCTCGGTCAAGTCACGATACCAGTGAACCGGCGGCCGGTAGCGGGGACTGTGGCCTTGCGGAGCTGTACAGACAAGACCGCAGACTTTCCCAGTGTCAAACATCGTCAATGAGCTTCTTTGAAATACCATTCGGAGACTTGTCCGCGCAGGTAGCTATGGACGCTAGGCCTCTTACTGAACAACAATATGGGGCTTAGACGATATGTCAGCTAAAGGCTCGATGTTCTGTAACAAATACTTGCATCTCCCGACCGTCACTGAATACGGATACTTTCCGAAAACGACAAGATAAGGAACAAAAGCCATCCCCGCCGGCCCAATGTTATACCAGCTAACGAGGAGCCATCTAGCACCGTGATCGTCAAGGCGGCATACTACACGTACTGCCCGCACTATGACCGAGAAGCAGAGGCCGAGCCAGAAGACGGCGACACGCTCGCTAAGCGCCAGCTCTTGGGTTTCGCCGCCAACCTCATGAGCAAGGATTGCGAATGTCTGAACCTTCACCCGAGAACCACCAACAGGACAAAATACGACAAAACTTGCGTAAGTTTCCATCTATCGAGTTTGATTCTGGCTGTCACATGGAGAGAGAGAGAGTTGACTGTTGATATCTTACATTGCAGACTGAAACGAAGACTTATGGCAAGACGACTGTTTGTTCACCTACTCCTTACTCCTGAAGTCTGTTCCAGGCATTCTCTCCGATGGAAATGGTGCCTGCTCATCTGAGACTCGCGTGAAGGTTTTCTGACTCGGAGAAGTGGTGGTCAGAGAAGTGAATCTGTGGGTTTACGCCGATGTGGGACATGGATCGGACTCGATTAATCTTTTGTATCTCAGCAAATCGAGGAATATATTTTGTTGCCAAGCGTTCCAACCACATACGACCATAGGTCAG
>LJJI01000209.1:0-50407 GCA_001553865.1 Cladosporium sp. BSL10
TACGGATCATATTGGCAAGGAGTCTAGTATGACCGCATATTTCCAGGCGGCATTATTTCCTTGTTGGCGAGGATCGGAGATGGATTGGATGCATGACTTACCAACCAGCTGAGCATGTTCGTGCAGCATTGCTCCACCCGCGTGGGGCGGTACAGTAGGCAGACGCTTGCCCTTTCCGGCCGGTAGACGTTGCGAGCGGTTGCAGATGTCATCAGTCAGCATGCTCAGAGATGCATACCGAAACGTCAATTGCTTCCAAAATGCCCACATCCAATCGCAAGATGAAGCATAGGCGGTTAGCCTGGATCGTTCGGTCCTTGCGACTTCAATGGGCTGCCTTCGATGGACTGCCTTCGTGACGCTGCGCTCAGTGCATATAAGTTGAATCATGGCCCAGCACATGAACTCACCATCATAGCAATATCCATTCTAGCATCCGCACTCCTGCTTATCTCTTGTTGAGCACGCCACCAATCTACACCATGGCAGCACCTTCTTCGTCTTTTCGCATACGCTCACGCTCGCTCAGTCTACTCGTCATTGCTGCGCTGCTCGTCTTCTGCGCCGGTCTCACCATCGGCCTGACCTTCGCTCCATGCTACAGCACTATATGCGTCGACCTTTGGTTCCCTTCTCAAGTCCGCTTCCATATAGCCCTGTTCTACGGCGGTATCAGCGTTGCGGCCATCTTTCTCGCTGCGTCGTCTGAGTCCAAGGCTTTCAGATCCGCTTCTAGTCGCTACCTCTTTGACAAACTACTTCCCCTGTTCGATCTACGACTGACGGTTGGCGGAACTCTCTTGACAGTATGGATCTTGGCTCTCGCGTTGGGACCGACGGCGTAATAATTCCCAGCCGAACGCAATTTCTGGCATGTCAAGGGTAACGCGGTAGACTGGACGCACTACATGTTTCGAGTCGTATGGTCTGGAGTGACTGGTCATTGGTGCGATGTCATGTTCGGACTAGTTCTATTACCTGTTAGAAGAAACAGTCTGATCTTCACCGCTTTCGCAATAGAGCCATCCACATTGCTAACGGCTCATAAGCTACTTGCGTATGCCGTATGTGCATGTGGCCTGATACACGGCCTACTTTACTACGTACGCACACCATGTACACATCCATATGCCCGTGATCACTCCACTAATTCCCTTTTAGTCATTCCTTGCCGCCTGGGTCGCCAGCCCTTCAGACCTTATACACGACGCTTTCAACCCAGACAACCCTTTCTTCACCTGGGCGCAAGTCGAAAGCATGAGTACTTATTACTCTTGGCTCGGCTTAGCCTCAGGGGCCGTAGCTGGCATCATCTTGATCCCGGTCATGCTTATCACTGCACTGCCCAACTTCCGAAGAAATAGCTACAACGCCTTCTGCTACATCCACATCTCCTTCGCCGTAGTCGTGTTGGTGTTCCTCTGCATACACGCAACCACGAACTTTTATTTCATCCTTCCGGGCTTACTGCTTTGGGTTCATGATTGGTTCTGCAGGGTGCACAACGCACTGTACTACAAGCAAACAATTACTGTGGAAAGCGCCGGCAATAGTTGGTACCGCATGCGGCTTGCGAGCATTCTTGATACAACGACATTCGACGCTTCGGCGGCTGAGAAGGGTCTATCTTCGCCGGATGGACCGGATCTCCGCCATCCTCTCGAGACATACTACATCCGGCTGAGCACGATCAGCAAAGTACAAATCCATCCTTTCACAGCAGCGGCAACTGCGACATCATCGTCTGGTCCGAGCTTTCTTTTCCAAAAGAGTCCATCAAAGAAGAAAGAAAAGGCAAGCCACAAAGAGTGGACTTGGCTGCTAGGCGCAATGATCGATCGAAGTCCTGCAGATGTGCCATTGCACTTGGAGGTGATGAGCCCCAGAACCCGATAGCATGCAACACGGTAAAAGCTGACTTGTCAGACAGGCTCGCATTGAGGGTCCGTACATCATTTCGGTCCCCGAGCTCCATTGCGCAAGCTATGTACTCGCCGTTGTGGGTGGCACAGAAATTACTGGTGCTCTATCACTAGCCGACTGGTGGCTCTCCCAACAGTCCACAACACTGGAAGCTCAACAGCGTTTCAAGATTGTGTGGAGCGTCAGGGACGTCAAGATGGCGGATCTTGCGGAGATTCGCACGTTGCAAGATCGTCTCCAACGTGTGGAGCACTCAGCTGAAATTCAGATACATGTCTCTTCACAGTCGAGCCGCTTGCAGCCTGGCCTTGTTGTGGACAACTTCATCGAGGCACACAACACATCTGCGCGGAGCACATTCGTCTACATCTCTGGGCCAGAAGGGCTTGCTGCTAGTGCAGAGGAAGCTTGTGTTCGTCAGAAGAGGCGGCTGCGACAGCAAAATGGCACTAAGGAGATCGCGTGGCACAACGCTACTTTCATGGTTTAGGTACTGTACAGCTTTGAATCCAGAGTTCCAGTGACAGCTGGATCATTTCGAACCTGATGTAAAGGTACAAGAGGCGTGACACCTTCCGTTGTCACCTTGCGGTAGGGCATCAATAGACCTTATAGTAGTTGCTGCGTAACTTCAACTCGAGACGCGACGAATGACGAAGTTACTGAGACGGTGTCCCGAGCCTAGGAACCAAGAATCTTGCCATTATTTGAGGTGAAGTATGCAGCATTGTAGAGCTAGGGTTTGCCTTCCGCATCTGTAAATTTGTTGCTATTAGGCGGTGTATATTCAGGAGTTTCAGGATGACGTTCGACAGAGTTACTAGCAGCGATACACACTTCAGCTCGCGTGCTAGTTTGTAGTGACGATTGAGCTATTCTTGGTATTGCGATGCTTAAGGGTTATAGCGTGAATCTTCGGGAACGTAGTTGTCCAAAGAAGATGTTGCTTTGTCAGAGTTTGTGAACGAGATTGGTTGCTGGACCATTCACTTTGGCAACACGAATAGTTACACCTGTTGACTGGCAAATCGCCGATTCCACTCACTGGGCTTGTTGAGATCGTCCGGCATGTCAAACGGCTAGAAACAAAACCTATCGCCGGCTCAGTCCTGCTCTGCTATTGTCGAAGAGATTTGGATGTAGAATTAGAGTGTATGAAGACTTACGTTCGCTGACCGAAACAAATATCAGAAAAGTAGATCCGGTAAGCAATTTGCTTCAAGGACGTTTGACACCAACAAGTACGAGGTAACGCAGTGGATTTTCTGCATCTAGCCTGTTCGCCATAGAGGATGTTCCAGATTGCAAGGATCAATGGAGGATTGTATCGTCGAAGAACGAGCAGTAGATGGGTCTTGGCATTGCGGCTTAGCTGGCGATTAGCCTGGTGTGGCGTATGCCTCATATCCACAATGCTAATTTCAGACACCAAGAATAGCAAAGCCGGTGTAAAACCGATCCACCTATATCGCGCAAACGTCCGTGAGAACTGCTTATACTACACAGCCCTAGCTAAACATGACCCCGAGTTGTTGGTTGTCCTCGAATTTGGATCTCTGCCCTATAAGCAGGCCGTCTCTTGGTCAAAGCGACTCTGCACAGCTGTACCTATCTCTACACTTCGACGACACTACGTTCCTTCGTCTCCTTCAGCCTCATTGGAGATTCTGCGACCATGCTTTTCTTGCACAAAGGAGTCCGTGCCATGTGATCTCGGATCCACCCTGAGTCCACTCAACGTGTAATGCTATGCTTCACAACTTGTTGGTTGTCAAGAATAGCGCGCACAACGTGATGGACACCGCCGCTCGGTGATCAAGCGTCGGGAACGAGAATGGAATAGTTTGCGCTCGGTGCTGCATCGAGGTGTTCTTTGACAATAGGCGGAGATATAAAGATCATTGACTTTGCCACTATTACAACTTCTATCATCATCATCACAAGCCTCCAAGCCGAATACAACTACAACAACAATTCTCACAAACCCATCGCCAACAATCTACCAAACACATTCCGCCATGCCTTCCATCTCATCCATCATCCCAGCCATTCTCGGCGCCTTCGCCCTCTCTGAGCTTACCTACGCCGGCCCTGTGCCAGCTAACAGCGGCCTTTTCAAGAGACTCGGCTGCTATGGCTCCGGCGATGCCAGCGACATTGCCTTCTACTCGCTCCACGGCATCGGCTACTCCGGCGACATCACCCAAGAAGTCAAGAACGACATCCACACCACCTGCACCAAAGCAGCAGGCAAGACGATCAAGCCCAGCGAACCTTTCTGGCTCTGCACCAACTGGGAGAAGACTGGCCAGGGCAAGACCGAGGCCCTCAAATGCTATGAGAGCTGCAAGCCTGGCATCGACATCAGCGGGAACAACCCAGCCGTCATTGATGCAGGTGTCGAAATGTGCAAATCGATCTGTGAGCTCGAGCACGGCGCGCCAGATCTCAATGACGACGGATGGAACCACCTTGACTGGGCAATCGAGATGAGAGACGGAGAGGAGAAGACGATCGATTATGAGACTTGCAAGAAGGCTTTCGAGACGGAGCTGGGAGGATGCAGCAACGGAAGCGAGCAGAACCACGATGGATTCTGGTTCAGGATTGACCCGAATGCCAGGAAGTGTGCAGCATAGGGCACTTAGCTGTAAAGAATGTATCGAGAATTATTTTTGTAGCACGGGTCATCAATCAATTGTGCTCATCTTGGTTCACTCGTTTGAGAAAGTTGTGCCGCCTTGTACTAATACTGAACTGTTTCATCAGATATACGATAAGCCATTGCGCTTGAGTTTGTATGCCAGATCGCAATGCTGTAGCAGGGCTCGCTTTTCCTGTTCCTTCCTATCTCAATCTCACCAAGGATGGTATCTTAGAAAGGTTTCAGAAGCAATTCATCATGCCCTAGGGCATCTCTTTTATGCATGCCGCTAAACCCTTTTTGGGCAATGGTGGCGCTGGCTCAGTCACTAAACGCCTTCTCTTTCATATGTCTACAGTACATCCAAACGAACTCAGCTGAGGCTGAATATTTAGTGCAGTCAGCCCTACAAGTCTCTCGCATGCGCAGGGTGGGACGGTTGAGCATGTGTGTATATGGATGATGGTTTGGTCACTTGCGACCGGAGCTGTACCTTGCTTCCGCTGTTCGCAGTCGCCATCATGTTGGGACTCACCTTCGGTCTTTTCATCCTTTGGCTGATCTTCACTGCCTTCACTCGACTCTATACAAGCCCTTTAGCCAGATTCCCAGGACCTCGACTGGCTGCTTTGACAACGTGGTACCAATTCTACTTCGACGTTATCAGAGATGGACGTTTGCCATGGCACCTAGCAAATTTACACAAGATCTATGGTAAGTACCCAGGCCTGCTATAATTCCTTGGCCGCAGCAGTATGGTTGATCCTACAGGCCCCGTAATTCGAATCTCGCCCACCGAGCTGCACGTCTCGGACCCAGACTTCTACAGTACCTTGTACGCAGGTGGCTCTCAGCGTCGCCACAAAGACGGTTTCGTGCTTCAAGGCTTCTATACACCCAATGCAGCGCTCGGCACAGAAGACCATGACCTCCACAGAATGCGCCGCATGGCTTTGAACCCGTTCTTCTCCAAGCGAGCCGTGCAGCGCTTGGAACCGATGATCCAAAGCAAGATCGATCTGCTGTGCAAGAGATTGCACGAATGGGTTCTCCAAAAGCGACCACTGAATGTGGAGACGGCAATGATGGCTCTCACCACAGATATCATCTCGGAATACTCGTTCGGGTACTCGTACAATTCGCTCGCGCAGGAAGATCTTGCAGCGTTTTGGAACAACTCTTTTAAAGAGGGTATGGGCAGCGGTGTACTATTCCGGTACTTTCCTCTGTTTGGTAGGGTCGTGACGAGCCTACCGCTCTGGATCATCAAAATCATCAGCCCAAGTAATGTTAAAGCTGCCACCATCATCAATGTACGCGGAGAAGATACGATCCATATGTAATCGAGCTGACGATCTTACGCATCAGAGCTTTGGACCTCAGGTTCGTGGCGTCATGCAGCGAACCTCAAGCACGGGGACAGAGAAAAGTCACCGAACAATCTTCAGCGAGCTACTGGAGGCCGATGTTCCTGCTGAGGAGAAATCGGTCAAGCGCTTGACCGAGGAGGCGCAGGTAATCATCTCGGCAGGCGCAACAACAACGGCACATTTCCTCACGCTCACGATTTATCATATTCTCGCTAACGAAGAGATCCACCGCAAAGTCCAAGTCGAGCTCATCTCAGCAACTGGAGCTTCCTCTGGGACGCCGTCAATGCAAGACTTCGAACAGCTGCCCTACCTCAGCGCCGTGATCAAAGAAGGGCTCAGGTTAAGCTACGGCGTCACAACACGCCTCCCTCGAGTCGCGCCAGACACTACTTTCCACTGCCACGGCCATATAATCCCAGCCGGGACGACCGTGAGCATGACTTCGGTCCTCCAACACATGAACGCATCCCTCTTCCCCAATCCCGAGCTCTTCAATCCACAGCGCTGGCTGGACTCAGATGATATCCACCTTGACAGGTACCTCGTCAATTTCTCAAAAGGCACGAGAGCGTGTGTTGGCATCAATCTCGCCAGAGCTGAGATCATACTCACCTTGTCTACGATGTTCACAAAGTTCGATATGAAGCTTTACGATACCACAAAGGCCGATGTCGAGGTTGCAAGAGACTACTTCGCAGCTTACGCCAGCGCAAATGGCAAAGGGTTGCGGGTTTTGTTGCAAATGAGGTCGTAATACTTCCAGGCTTGGCCAAGCTGTGATTTCATCTTTCCGCTATCACAATACAACATTGTCTGTCAAGAATACAAAGATCTACTATACTACAGATATCATTGATTGTGACTCGACACCCTTTGAGGATTGACTGGATAATGTAAAATGCAATCATTAAATTCGTTACACATTATCGTCACGCGAGCACATAACAAACGCCGAATTGAAGCATTGAAGCCAACTACAAAGAAATACTCCTAAGCTTGTTGACGACCATGTGCAAGAACTCCAACTGAAGAACAGTGTTCACAGCTGGGTCTGTCTCCTTGGCCTGGGGGTCAAGCCCGAAGGCATCTAGCCCGACGATACATGCCTTCGTGGCCCTTGCATATTTCTCGCCCATGTTCAGCCGGACTTGGTCCAGGATTGAGCCATCATTTGATGCATTCAGTAGAATGTCGCGGACGCGTCTTGTTTGGATAGAAGATGCGCCTGTTGAGGGCTTCAACAAGTCATGGGAACGCAAATGATCAGCGATCGCGACATCTGCAGGTTTCCAGAGAGCGATCTCCATCAGAATGATGCCCAGGCTGTAGTAGTCAAAGGTTTTCCGATACTGCTTCGGCGCCAATCCTTGGTAGTCGGGGTGACGATATACCGCCGTGCTTGAGGCGATGAATTTGCCTTGCGTCGTAAGGTTCGGCTCGTCAGGTCGGGCATACCCGAAGCCAGTGAGTCGCAGTTCAGGTAGCTCGGGAAGAACCTCTTGTCCGACAAAAACGATGTTGTCGCTGCACAGATCTTTGTGTAGCCATCCGACAGCATGCAGAAACAACAAAGAAGTGGCCAGATCCTTAGCGGTCTTGACGCGGCTGCTCAGCGATAATGGCGTACGAGACAGTAGTTGACGGAGTGTCTGCGGAGCAGCACTTTCGAAATCGTTCTCGTAAATGAAGCCAAATCTAGTATGCTTCTCGTCCAAGCAATAGCCAACACATTTTGGGATACGAAACTCAGATGGGGGATTTTCGCTTTTGAGGAGCATAACAAGACGCTCAACCTGCTGTCTGGTTGCGTCCGCTGGGCCCTTGATGGATTTGAGGTCAGTCGTCGAAGTGATGATCTCATCGTATTGTTTCCATTCCACCCAGACCTGACTGTCAGTGCTAGCGTCACTGTCAGGTGAGACCAGACGGCCGAACACACGAGTAGAGAGGAAGTCATCTGTGACAGATACCCCGCGTGTTGAGTCCGGGACATCGTGGTCTTCGGAGACAGTGGGAGTGTACGGTTTGGCGCTAAGTTCGAGTCTCTCGAAGCTCAGCTCCGTCGATGGAGCAGCTCTCGATTGCGATTGGATGACTGAGTATTGCAGCCTGAACTTTGTGAGTTGTTCGAATGTCGTGTCGGATCCATGAAGGGGCGCAGGGATCGATGCAGCATGGCGTTCGTTGGCCAGCGTGGTGGCTTGCGAGATGACACTGCTGGTGTCGTCTTTGTCAAAGCGCGGCACCAGCGTAGCTGCCATCAGCAACTCTCTGAGTTCCCTCTGTCCTGTGTGCAATTGCATGATGCCCAGACCAGTCTCTCGAGACTGCTCTAGAAGCTTGTCCATCTTAGAGTCACCTAGCATCTCGTGCAGGAAATCAGTGAGCTCTTTGATCTTTTGGAGATTCTCCTCGAATTTCTCTTTATCAACCATGGCCCATTTCAAACGCTTCGGATGCGTTGCGACTTCCTTGGTCGACTGCCAGGCTCGAATCATCACGCTGATACCCTTTGGCCTTTGCGTTTCAGGTATTATCACATCCTGAGAAGCAAAAACAGGCCCGAATGAGTTCAGTTCCGCTTCGGTCACTGAGTCTCTAACATGAAGATCAATGGTGTCTCTGCCACCTGTCAGAGCATCATCGACGGTCAGCAGCTCTTTGAATGACCCTCGGATCTTGGTCAGACGTTCCAGGCGTACCCTCATCTCAGACAATGCTGCAAAGATCATGGGGCGGCTGGCCTTCAGGGTGATATCAAACCGATCGTGTTCAGCAGCATCTGACAAGCCAGCTGCGTCTCCCCAGTCAAGGAAGCGGGTATACTCGAAGAGCAATCTGAGTCGTAGCGAAGCACAGTCTTCGGGCATGCGAGCGGCATTCTCGAAATACCCGTATGCTACAATTCTGTCAATATAGCATCTTCGTGGTGTTGCTCCTGTTCTTACCCAGCCTGATACCCTCGAAAACCTGAAAAGCAAAGGATGCTGCTCCTAAAGCCAAGGATGCTCCGTCGTAAACCATAGTCGTTGAGGATGTCTCGAATATTCTTGAGAGGCAATGCGCGACCGCCAACTGTAGAGTTGATTTGAGAGCGCTTCAAGTCAGCCAGCAAGGCATAGCTTTATGTAGCATTCATGAGCTTGACTGGCTTTGTATCTCTACATCTGTAAGTGCATGCATGTAGTCAACATGGCCTGACTGGCTTTGTATCTCTACATCTGTAAGTGCATGAATGGAGTCAACACGGCAGCAGCACTGCCATGAAGGCAATCGCGGCTACGGCACACTTCATGCATGTCAGCAATGCGCCTCCACGATAGCCTTGCACGTGCAAGCTGCTGAGGCAACTGCTACAACCAGACTCGACACCGGATCTGGTCCCGTTCCCGCCAATAGTCTGTCGTGAGTGGCGATCTGTAGCCAATTCGAAGATGCCCTGGTTTTCAGCTCGTCGGGTCCGTGCTCGCGAACCGCGTTTTGTGACCCGCCTCGCAGCTTCGTCCCGTGTTCACTTGGTCTACTCCTGCAGGTCTGCAGACGCCTTTGCTTTATCCATTATAACTTGCAGTGTGATGGCGCGTGGAGGCCGCCACCAGCCTGATCATATGACCAATATTCTGGAAATAGTGTCAATGGCTTCCGCCCCGCCTCTGTGGTTCATCAGACCCAACGGACTTCCTCGCCAGCCTGATTGAATGGAGAGAGGTTTCGCAACTTGTTACACCCCTCTGAAGGCCGTTTGCAATGAATGGAAGTGCAAATTCGCCGTCGATATCCTCATCTCAGGGGTCGGATACTTCCCTGCGAAATGGAAATTCCAGTCTCCCTCAAAACGGTAGTGGCCGCTTTAAAGATCCCTCCAATGGGGCAGTAGATTCGTCTACGACGCCGGAGTCCGTTTTCCCGGACGAGACGCCCCAGTGGAGCGAGAGCCCGACTACTACGAGTAGTCCTGAATTTCCATATCAAGCAGCGCACCTCGATTATGACACTTTCTCCGTGCTTTCGCCTCGGCCTGGAGGTATCATTGAAGAACGAGTTGTACTACGCCGATCAGATCCGTCACCCTCTCGTTTACCACTTCGGCAAAGGTATCCGTCACACGCGAATGGCTCAGATGGATCGAATAACTACCGGACAAGCGATGTAGTCAAAGAAGCTTCAAACATGACTATGAGAGAATTCCACGCACTGCCGCCGAATCGTCGGTTCCACTGGCCTGATTCATCCTCAACACATCTCGTATCTTCTGGAAATCTTTTCCCCTTGAAATTCTCACGCTCGTTGTTCAACAAGGCAGATAAACTCCTTTACCATTTCTGCGAAACTGACACCCGTTCACACGGCTTCGGTGATTCGGTAGCTGTCAAACTCTTGAAAGCAAACACCAAAGACAGCGCGCAAGACGGCCAGGTCGCAGAGAGCCAAGCTCTAGAGGGCTTGACACATCTGCACGTGGTGGCCTTCCTCGGTAGTTTCAACTATCTCGACACTCTCTGTCTGGTCATGTATCCGGTCGCTGAATGTGACCTTGCCAAGTATATGATTCTGATATACAGCGCGTGCATAGACGGAGACTACGAAAAGTGCGATACGATGCTCTCCAGGCTTCGCGGATTTATGCCATGCTTGTGCGATGCTCTCAGATATCTTCATGAGGACCACCGCATGAAACACAGCGACATTAAACCTGCAAACATACTCGTCGACAAGTACGGCAATGTGTTGCTCACCGACTTTGGCATATCCAAGAAATTCGCAGCGAATGAAGAAGTCACGACCGAGGGTCCGTTGCGAGGCTACACCGCTCGATATGCCGCGCCAGAAGTCCATGACTACGAGAACAGCAGAAGAAATCTGGCGATAGATGTCTTCTCCCTTGGCTGTGTGTTCACGGAAATGGCTACGGTCCTGGCTGGCTTCGAAATACGTGAATTCTATCAGATGATTGAAGAGCCCAACGAGAAGACTGTCGTCTACAGTCACGCACTTCCGCGGATAACCACGTGGATCCAAAAACTGTCTTCTAGGCATCGAGAATTGCAGTCAAATATTGACATTAGAAGCCTGGGCCGCTTTGTCAGAGAGCGCAATATCACTCACAGCCTACCTCCCGATAGGCTGACCGACATTGGGAGAATGTTAGCCACCGAGCCAAGAAATCGACCAGCTTTGCAGGATCTGAAAGTCATGCTGGCATGGGGAACGTGTTCGTGTCAGACTCAATTACCCGTGTTACCAGAAGAACAAGAGTTGCCAAGCGGAAACAACAGTGACAGAGTTTCTGTTTCGAACGGTAGGCTCGATACCGATCCCCACATGGTAGAGACTTCTGCAACTACCAGCCAGACTACCATAAGGCCTGCACTGGTCATCGATAACTCTCTAGATTATCCACCCACGATATCAACTGCGGGCGACACTGTTGTTCCACCTTTATTACAGTCGTCTTCAGGACCATCTCACCAGCCTCGTCCGAATGCAGAACATGATCCCAGGGCTCCTCTCTCGGACAACGGGAATGATTTTCCCCCTGCACTTCCCGCTGTCACAATCTCATCAAACGGCTTCGCACGACCAGCCAGAGTGTACCGCCCTCATAGGCGTGTAAATACTTCGCACCAACAAGGCCCACTTATGATACAGGATGGAGTCAAAGGAAAACATGTCCTGGTCTACGATCCGCAGATGGAGTCACTTGGTGAGCAACCACTAAGTCAGTTTGACTGTATGTACGTTCCGTGCCATCTCACTCGTGGTCCCCATCTCACTCGTGGTCCACTCCTGACACACCACAGGGCAGCAGCTTGGCATCTGGATGAAGCTTCCGCGAAGTAACGGCTGGAAATACCGATCACCGTCCGGCGACATCAACCTATGGAAACGCCTTCCGTTCCGCTCAAATCTCAGCCGCGTGTTTGGAAGCACGAGGATGCTATTCATCAAGGGTGAGTTCCCTGACCATTACTTAAATCCTTTCCGCGGACCAACCCAGTAGAGGCCGCCGCAAGGCTGGATGCAATCTGCGGGCGGTCAGGAGTGCAACGCGGAGGGTGGATGCACTTTTTTTGTGGCGATGTACATAGGCGTGTTCAAATGTCCTTCAAGCTCTGACATCAAATGAGGCGTCAGAAAGAATCTTTTGCCACGACCTCCCGTGTTCGCGGATTGCGTATGCTGCCGACTTTGGGGAAGCGAGCGCGAACGAGGCTTCCAGTGACATACCCTCTCTCAGCTGCATGTGACGGTACTACATGGGATGACGTGGACGTCTGACAGCATTCTAGTGTGCATGACGGCACGGGTGGCTTCTGTTACGCGCCGAACAGGCTGAGGATCGTCAGCGCACCCAAGCGAGGTACCCTCACGCGACGCCCCATCTAAGCCCCCTGCATGTAGGCCTTTCGGGTGCACAGCACTGTTTTTAGGGCCGCATGCTTTGGGCATACGCACTGCCGGGCTGATCGATCAGGCTGAGTATCACTCCTCGCTACGTGTTGAAATGATCTGCATTCCCCTCGAGGCCGCCCTGAGCATTTGCATACACATTTATGACCACACAGCAAACACAATCAAAAGCACACGAGTATGACATCATGCTCAGAGTCGCCTGGAAGTGCTGTTGTTACAGACAGAGGAACTCAGCCAGAGCGCAACAACAGCAAAGTGCAATTCGCAAATGTGCGGAAGGGCGATGCAAAGATGACAGACCATAAGCCTAGCACTGGCCATGCTATCGACAAGCCTTGGGCTCAGCGTGTAGCTCTGAGTTTAGGTTAGTATATACCACGTCCAGATAGGGAATGTTTGCTAACGCCACCCAGACGGTGGAGGAGTCCGCGGTCTATGCCAACTGCTCATCATCCAGAAATTGATGGACAAAATAGAAGCAATTGAAGGGAAATCAGGCGTCAAGTCGAGTGCCTCGAGTGACTTTTTGCAAGAGCACCCGAAGCTGTACACAAAAGCGTCCGACTTGCCAAACTTGTACGACGAGGGCATATTTTTACCAGCACATTACTTTGACTTCTTCGCAGGGACAGGCGCAGGCGGGTGAGTGCCGCCCACACTTGTTGTTCTCGCAAATATGCTCACATGGTTGTAGTATCGTTGCTATCTTGCTAGGTCGCCTTCGCTGTGATGTCAAAGTGGCGATTGAGTACTACAAGGGCGTCTGGAAGGGACTCGGCGCAGGCATGACAGCAATGGATCGAATGTCGCCAGTACGCTATGCGAAAAGGTCGAAAACCAAAGGAGTCCAAGATGGACTTGAGAGCATCTTGCGCATGCGCGACCAGTGGCTCAGCAACGCCGCGAAAGACAATGGCTCGTCTGTTTTCGTCACAGACAGCTCGATCTCCAAGACGTATGTCTCTCTTCCTTTCTACTGTTCACCCGCATCACTGACTTTTCTAAGGCTGGTCCTTACAGTTGAGATTGACAAGACAAAGGGCTCACAGAAGCCTTACCTCTTTCGGTCTTACAACTCAAGCTCAGCAAAGGGGCCAACTGGTCTTAATCGCACTTCACGACAAGACCTTGGTGACGTCGGCATTGCACAGGTGGCGAGCGCCTCTTGCGCTGCCCCTCGCGACTTTTCCAGTGTACGACTCGGAAACCCCAACTCTTCGGCTTCAAAATTCCGAGACGGGTCCCTTTGGAACTCGAATCCAGCCATGGAGCTCTACACGGAGATGTCGTCAATGTACGAGGATCCTCAACCAGTAGGCATGATCCTGAGCATAGGAACCGGGGAAGCCAAATCGTCAGGGCTCATTGGAGCACTCCGCAGGAGACGAAGTTCTGCTAGTCGTGTGCAGCGCGGACAGCTTGTGAATGTGGACGAACAGCTGGATGCTCTTTCGCGACGTGATGGTTTCCGGTATACACGCCTCCCTGGCCCGATCTATCTCAATGACCTCAGTCTGAACGAATGGCAAGACGACCCAAGTAGCGAGCATACTTTCGTTCGCCTGCAAAAGTCTATCGATGCGTACTGCGACAATGACGACGTCAAAGGACAACTTCAGTCATGCGCTGAGTATCTCGTCGACGTGCGTCGAAAACGAGCCAAGACCCAGCAGTGGGCACGTTTCGCCTTGGGGATCTTCTACACGTGCGATCTCTGCGATGGTAGCAAACGGTACACAAGCTCTTCCAAACGAGCATCCGCGCCGCCTTACATCGCAAACCCGAATGACAAAGTCTCCAAGCTTGGCTTTATGTTCAATCAAGACTCACTCTCGGCACCCATGTCTTTTACAATGAGCAGCACCACGAGTATCAAGCAGTCACTGAGTGGTCCTCCCTCACTTCGCCTGCAAGATGGTTCCGAGGACCTCATTGTAGACGACTACTCATCGCAGCTTGAGAAAAACTTTGACTACAACACTGATTTTGTCAAACATCTGTTGAACGAGCATGCGGCACCACCTCCTGATGCCCAGTGGAAAGAACGCTTTGATAGATGGGTGGCAGATCGAGCTCACACAGTGGTTCGGTAGTGCCATCGCATTCTCATAAAGCGTTGGCAGATACACCAGCACAAAGCCCACCGTGCGTTGAACTTCCATGAGGTCGAATCGAGGGTTCTTGCGTATTTCTTCTCCAACATTTCTTAAGATCATTCCAGTGATATCGTAGTGGTGTTCCGGCGTTCTAGCTGTTTGGACATGCCTGATAACTAACGCTTTGGCGATACAAATATCATACGTCGTGATCTACAACACAATATCTTGGGCCCAAAAAAGTGTTATGTCACTTTTCATCGCAGTTGGTGAAAGTTTCTTTGTTGTGGCGATGATGGCGCCCAAGTGCAACTGCCACGTGACACAAAGCCTCGCAGAGTGAGTAAGGTCCGACTGGTTGGTATCATCCCTTTATCCATGGGCAAACCCACGTTCCACGAATGCACCAATGAGTACAGCTGACAAAGTGCTATTCTTATAAGCAGTCAATGAGAAGGAAGATGAATTGACGCAAAGAGTATACCCCCAATCAAGATGTGCATTATAGTCACAGCCCCCAAACCCTACGTTGATGTAACCCTAAGGAAAGCCCGCTCCGAAACTCCCGAAAGTTCGCAGGCGGCATCCCATGTCATCTCGAAAGTGGAAAGCAATTAACGCTTGATCCGATCATTCACAACCCCATCACACGACACAATGTTACGCACACCGACCATGAGCAAAGCGCTCTCCCTTCCATC
Organism: Cladosporium sp. BSL10; assembly: GCA_001553865.1. Taxonomy (NCBI): domain Eukaryota; kingdom Fungi; phylum Ascomycota; class Dothideomycetes; order Cladosporiales; family Cladosporiaceae; genus Cladosporium; species Cladosporium sp. BSL10. The sequence continues at coordinate 15,152 of LJJI01000209.1, forward strand.
GCGCCTTTCGCGCAACGCCACATCCTCTTCCCGTGCAGTATCACGACTACGAACACACGCGACCGCATCGAAACAACCCTCAGAAAAGGAACCAACCGACCTCGACCAAATCACAACACTCCCCAACGGCATCCGCGTGGCGACGGAAGCGCTTCCAGGCCATTTCAGTGGAATCGGTGTCTACGTCGATGCCGGCTCAAGATACGAGAATGAGGGCTTGCGGGGAGTTTCACATATCATTGACAGGCTTGCGTTCAAGTCCACCACCAAGAGGAGCGCGGACGAGATGCTGGAGTCGATCGACAAGCTTGGAGGAAATATTCAGTGCGCCTCTTCGCGCGAGAGCTTGATGTACCAGTCTGCGACCTTCAACTCTGCTGTGCCGGATGCGGTTGGTATGCTGGCGGAGACGATTCGCGATCCTAAGATCACGGATGAGGAGGTGGACAGGCAGCTTGAGACGGCCGATTATGAGATTGGAGAGATCTGGAGCAAGCCCGAGTTGATTCTGCCAGAGTTGGTACACATGGCGGCTTTCAAGGATAACACTCTCGGCCACCCTCTCTTGTGTCCCAAGGAGAGGCTCGGGGAGATCAACAGCAAGACGGTGGAGGCATACCGCAGCGCATTCTTCAGGCCTGAGAGGACAGTCGTTGCATTTGCTGGTGTTGCGCACCAGGAGGCGGTGCGATTGGCAGAACAGTACTTCGGAGACATGAAGGCTCCTTCAATCACAACCTCAGCTACACCCGAGGAACAACAGATCCAACCTCCCTACCCGACATCACAGACAGCACCGCAGCAGGACTCCCGGTTGATGTCCAAGATCCCCTTCTTCAAGAACCTCTCCACATCCGCCTCCCAGAACGCATCAGTATCACCCGACCAGTCACAAATAATCACAGACCCTCTCGCCCAACCAATTGACTACAACCAAGCCAGCCACTACACCGGCGGCTTCCTCTCGCTCCCACCGCTGGCCATCCCCCCCAACCCCATGCTCCCCCGCGTCTCTCACATCCACCTAGCCTTCGAATCCCTCCCCATCGACTCTCCCGACATCTACTCCCTCGCAACCCTGCAAACCCTCCTCGGCGGCGGCGGCTCTTTCTCCGCCGGCGGCCCCGGCAAAGGCATGTACTCGCGCCTCTACACGAACGTGCTCAACCAATACGGCTGGGTGGAGAACTGCATGGCGTTCAACCACGCGTACACCGACTCGGGCCTGTTCGGCATCAGCGCCGCGTGTGCGACACAGTACGTGCCGCGCATGCTCGACACGATGGCGCGCGAGCTCGCGCTGCTCAGCACGGAGACGGGCCACGGCCGGCTCAGCGACATCGAAGTCAAGCGCGCCAAGAACCAGCTGCGCTCATCCCTGCTCATGAACCTCGAGTCGCGCATGGTCGAGCTGGAAGATCTGGGCAGGCAAGTGCAGGTGCACGGCCGCAGGGTGCCGGTCAAGGAGATGGTGGCGAACATTGAGAAGGTCACGATCGCGGATCTGAGGCGCGTGGCGAAGATGGTGTTCGGCGGCGAGGTGAGGAACAAGGGTGAAGGCAGCGGTGCGCCGACTGTGGTGCTGCAGCAGGGTGAAGAGGAGGGCGTCAAGATGAGGGAGATCCCGTGGACGGAGATCCAGGATCGCATTTCGAGATGGGGGCTCGGAAGGAAGTGAACGCGAGCAAAAAAATACTCGACGTGGATGTGTATTGATATGTGCATAAGATGGTGTTAATGGGTGTCCGCGCCCCTGCGTGATATCTCTTTGGAGAAGAAGACAAGCCGGCGCACAAAATCTGTATCGGCAACAGGCTCGCAATCTTCGCTTCTTGGAAGGTACGAGCGATGTATATAGTAAAGAAAAATATCTGTATTAGTATGAAGGGATAAATCTCCTTCACTACCGGCATCCACAACGTAATGAAAAGAAAAAGCCTCGTGTACAACCCAAGCACGCCGCCATGTCTTGATGTGGAACTTCAAGAACCGCCTAGCACACGAGCTCGCTACTGATATTAGGATGAGGTCAGAACCAGTTCAAAGGATGCACGTTGGTGAGGAAGGTAGAGATCTAGCTCGCGTATAGCAAGCAGACTATTTCATCTGTCTCGGGCAGAGTCCGATCGACTCCGACTTCCGTACAGAGTGTCTTGCCTTGCGAGAACGATGTTTGTGATGCAAAAAAAGAAGAAACATCCAAGCGTCTGGCGTCCGCGGAGTGATTCAGTTCGGGGCTGAGGGAACAGTGGTGGCTTCCATTGTTGTCTCTGGAAGGCTTGCAATCCGGCCGAAGAATTCCGATGATGCCTAGAGATACTGCCACTGGCGCCTGCCATTCTCAGGAGCTGATGTGTAGGTCCGATCGGCCATAGGGATTGATGAACGACCCACCTTGCTTACTTACCATTGAGACTGGGGGGCACAGACTTGCTTGCACTTGCTATGCCGCAGCAACGCGATGAAGGTGCCCATTTGTTTGTGGGGCAGCGTCATATTTTCCACATCGCTTCCCGTCATGGAATCCCTGTAGCGTAGGCGGGTGTGCTGCTGATTGTGATACTGCGCCTGAATCACCCAGGAGTCGGGAAGTGACCCTTCGGACTGCCAGCGGCTGCTTCTCAATGGCTCGGCGGGCGAAAGATCGGCGTTGTGTTGTCTGTTGATCCTTTGCCAGCTGATAGCAGGTCTGTGTGGCGTGTATCAGTGTGCACTTATTCGATAAGGAGGTGATATAGCAATCTTGAGAATAAGAGAATGAGTATCTCGAAGACTGCCTTGTCAAGGTAGGGCTATCGCTTATGATCACCCACCGGACTGCATAGTTTTATCCACCGAAGCACGCGTTTGAGATGTGATTCCTATCTTGACTCGGAAGCAGTGGTCCTGGAGATATAAATACCACTAATGTCTCAAGACCATCCACGCAGGATCTTGGTTCGAATCTATTTCAGCTCGCGAAATAGAACAATGTTGATGCCGACCCACGGGAATATAGAGTTCTAGACTTCAGGCAAGGGTGGCTTGCAACGGCGGATCAGCATGATGGCGCGTGAGGTCTCGCCCTACCCAGCAGACATGTCTCAGTGGTATGATGAAGATGGACATGCGGGTCGCGTGAGCGAGCGAGCAAGACAGGTCGACATCATACTGGTTCAGAGGGCTGAATGGACGATGGGACGTGTCGACTGGAGGATTTTTCTTCCTGGGAGATTAACGTGGCGGGAATGATATTAGATGCCTCCATGCCGAACTCGATTTAGCAGCTGGGGAGTGCCGATGCACCAATACTACTACGGTATTCTAGTCTATGGCGCACACGCAGGCCCCGTGCGCTGGTGCATCGGCGTGGTCGGTCCCTTGGGGGTGTTGGGTGCAGGCTAGCGAGCGATTAATGTATAGGGATGATTTGACGACTTGTCCGACCATGGCACGCCCTGCAGTAGTAGCAAGAGGGGAGAAGCGAGGCGAGGCTTTAATTCATCTGGCCAAACATCTTCTTCCTGCTCGTGTTGTTGCTGGTGAATCTGCCGTCAGACACCAATTCTTCTCGCGCTCACAGCCACCCACGTCCACATAGGAGATTTGATTCCTTCTCTGGCTCCACCCTAGACGTCTCGGCGGCGGCTTGTCGTACACACTACTAGTACAGTACTTGTCGTACACACTACTGGTACAGTACCCAGTACCTTCGGTATTGCCTTTGGCGTTGGTGACGTCAAAGAACAACGGCGCAGGTGGTGCATCTCCAGCCTGCCTGTATCTCTCAGGGACTACTCGACTGGCTGGTGTAACCGACTTCCGCAGCAGTTGCGCATCATCTTGGCTCCTCCACCACTGACTGTCTCTGCTTTTCTAATAATTACCTTAATTACCCACTCCCACCTCCGCGTGACTGCTCCACGTGTGATAGAATGCTAGGCTCTTCCTCGCCGGCCGCTGCGACTATTCACACCAGCCGAAGTAGCGCAACGCCTTCCTCGCCCACTCGTCCCAGCAGACTGCGCGGCCTCAGTTACTTGCGAAACTACACCCACAACCACCTGCACGGATCTTCGTCGCAGCGTGCCGAACAGCAGCAATCCCGCCAGCAACAGCAGTCTGCTCAAATCCAGCAGCGCCGCGAGAGACCAACAGTCCACCGCAGGAGCATCAGCTACCCTGCCGGATCGAGCAGTTCGAGCGCGGATACTCCAAGATCAGGCTCGCAGTCGGGCATACAGAGTCGTGAAGGAGGCTGGGTGCCTACAGTGCAAGGACGCAGCGGGCTCAGCAGACAGGCCATCGACCTCACCAGCACGGATACGCAAGCGGCGCAGCGAGAGACCAACGAAAGTCCCGTCAGCATGACCAGAGCCAGAGCCGCCACCGCGGTCACGCCTTTGGCTGCTGGCATCTCTGCGGATACCGGTGCGCCCTCGTCGAGTGCGCCGCCGGCGAAAGAAGCACAACCCACAATCCGTTTCATCCCACACGTCGAAACACGCTCTTCCAGACCTTCTCTACACTTCCAGGCTGTTTCAAGGACGCTCAAGAATCCCAGCACCATCGTTCGTGTGGGCCGATACAGCGAGCGCGATACACCCACTGCCGAGGAAAACTCGCTACCTGTCGGCTTCAAGTCAAAAGTCGTCTCTCGCCGCCACTGCGAGTTCTGGTGCGCAAGCGGGCAGTGGTACGTCAAAGATGTCAAGTCCAGCTCTGGAACCTTCCTCAACCACGTGCGCCTTTCAAGCCCTGGTGTCGAGAGTCGACCATACCCCGTCAACGACGGCGATGTTGTCCAGCTTGGTATTGATTTCAAGGGCGGCGAGGAGGTTATTTTCCGATGCGTCAAGATTCGCATAGAGTGCAACCGCGGCTGGCAGAAGAGTCTCAACAACTTCAACACAACAACACACAAGCGCTTGCTCAAGAGCGCAGGCGTTAACAAGAACCGCGACTCGGACGCAGCGAGCGTCAATAGCTCCGAGTGCAGCATCTGTCTCAACCCTGTGGCACCTTGTCAAGCTTTGTTCGTGGCTCCATGCAGTCACGTATGGCATTACAAGTGCGTGCGGAACCTCATTCACGGACCCAACTGGCCAAATTTCCTGTGCCCTAATTGCCGCTTCGTGGCGGATCTAGAAGCAGACGTAGAACCTCTTGAGGAGGATGAGGAAGAAGAATTCGAAATTCCAACACCACTCGCAGACGCAGCAGAGGAAAGTGCGGATCTAGACCAAAGCGGTGAAACAGGGGTGTCTTCAGACGATGCCGTCGACAGTTCGAATGGAGGTGGAGGCAACACCACAGACGACAGTACCAACCAACAAATACCCAATCGCGATCGACCCCGCGACACGCTGTTTATACCCCTGCAAGTCGATAACCTCGATCGAACAGCAAATATCACAGACGAAGAGCTCGCCGGCCTAGTCGGCACAGTCACCCTCGAGCCACCTACGCCAATTGAACAAACCGAAACTAACCCTCTCGACGGTGCCTCATCATCTGTCAGCTCACCAGTCCCAATCTCCATGTCTGCATCCAAAAATCGTGCGCCTCCACCTCCAGAACTCATGAGCGCTCGTTCCGCAACACCCACATCCACCACACCTTTCGCACTAGCCGCCAGCGTTCTCGAAGAAGGCCCGCTGACGCCCAGAAACAACGCTGGCCCCTACGTTCTCGACGGTGATGCCGGACGTGAAATGGGTGCTATGAGCTCCCTAACAGCCACAGTCATGAGCGAGCACGACGACGAGCAAGCTAGACGGACATGATGGACCGAAATAATGTCTATTCAGCTTGACGTCTTTCTTCTTTTGATCCGCGTGTCCATCCATGCGCAGGAGGGTTGCATGTAGCTTTTTGGGGGCGACACGACGCGCGTGGGAGCCGGGGTTGTTGCTGATACCATTCCTTTTCATCTCTTTTTCATTTTCTTAGGCCGCTTTTACGACAATGATCATATTTTTGTTTCTTCTTCTACTTCAGAATTCTCCTCTTGGTCTTTGGCGTGTGAGAGCGTGGAGCATGCGCTGAAGTGATTTTGGAAGTTACTTTGCTTACCCTTTTTCCTTTCTTTCTCTTCATCGCTTTCTCTCCCTACACTCGAGGCGAGGTTGTGTCGGCACTTGGCTTCAGCTCTATATCTCCGACACTGATGTTCATCAACGTCTTCGCTTTCGGGACGATATCTTGAAAGACTACAAGTCTACATGGCATGGCATAAAATCGATCATCGTGTAAACTGGCTCGTACATGTGTGTGAACGGCATTTGTGCGCAGGTTTTTCCACAACTATTTTTCGCGATGTGTCAGACGCGATCATCACATCAGTATCGTGCGCTTCCAACCAACATGCCCGTGCCAAGGTACTCATGCGCCAGAGCAAGCACAAACAAAGTAGCAACGGCAGTCTCGAAATCAGACCGCCTCCATCGATCCATTGATGAACTTCGTTTCGTCATTCTCCGTCGTCAACTATCAAAACACACCAGAGTCAGCAAAAAAGAGCAAGAAAAGCTCCCCATCCAACATCTCCCAGCACCACAATGTCCCCCCATCCCACTCACCAGCCCGAGCAAGAAAAAAAGAGAAAAAAAGAAAAGAAAAAAGAGGTACTCACATGCCAAACATCAATCTTCAAAAAATAGCTCTCCCCGGGCCTCCTCTCACTCTTCTCGCCCACACTACTCAACAGCCCCACGGCGACCACATTGTTCAACCAGTAGTAATCCCTATCGCCCGTCTCAAACAGCACCCTCAACTGCAACCCGCCGCCCGGCTGCGCGGGTCCGGACGTCTGCAGCAGGATGTTCGCGCCGTCGTGCGTGCGGAAATTGTACCTGGTGTCCGCGCTGAAGATGCCCGTCTGCGGATCCGTGAGGCCCCAGTCGGCGCCGAGGTTGAGGATTTCTCCTGCGTGTTGTTGTGTTAGCATTGCTGCATGGATTTCGAGGACAAAGTAGGGGGGGCAACGATGAGCGAGCCATACCTCTGAGTCTGGGGCCGGTGAAGTTGCCGCCGATGATGGGGATGGCCTTGCGGATTCCGCGCGGGCCTTGGGACTCGTAGAGGCTGTCTTCGCATTCGGCGTAGGCTGTGTAGAGGAAAGTGAGGCCTGGAGCTGGGGGTTCGGGGATGGAGGAGTTTTGGGCGCTGGCGAAGAGGGCCAGCGAGGCGAGGGATAAGAGGTTTTGGAGATACATGGTTGATGGGGATATCGAGGTGATGTGAAGTGCTGCGTTGGTCCAACGAATCGATTGGCAAGGCGGACTACAATGGCTGGAGAGAGACGTTCAAGAGACAGCGCGAAAGGGAGACGTGTTGTACTCAATTTATTTATCAGCGATCACGAGACGACAATTGTGACCGTTGACGTCTCCACATGTTTAGTATATTATTTCTCCGGGTATATACTTTAACAACGCCGGCAATCGACGTTTGATCAACAACCGACGCGTCCAAGTCGGCTGCGGGGTGAGGGCGGCCGGCATTTTACCACGGCTGCACCACGATTCATGTAGAGTCGCAGATCAACGACCTCGCTGTAGTTGCGCGATCATGCGGTCAATGTCCAGCGCAGAGTTGCCTGTCGCTTTGGTCCGGAGGTCCTCGAGCATGTTGCGATCCTTGGCCTTGAGTGCTTCCTCTCCAGCCTTGGAAATCATGCCGCATTTGATCCACATCTCGGCGCGCTCTGGCATGGTGAGAGTTGTGCACTTCGGGATATACAAAGAGGCAACCTTGGGGTTGCCGGCGCCCAAGCTCTCGTTAAAGTATGGCTGGTAGCGGTCAGTTGGATATACTCAAGAGTACGGAAGCCATCACATAGTGCACTCACCTCCCATCCGATCGGGCTCTTTCGTGTCTTGCTGATCTCTTCCAACTCGCGCCAGTCTCTCCTAATGACCAGGGCTCGCAATCGTATCCAGGAGTAAGTCTTGTCGGAAACCTTGAATTCCGTCTGCACCTTTTGCGAGCGCTTCATGTTGCCCATCTTGATAAGCTTGCTTATTGTTTCGTTCACAGACAACCCAACGAAGCGCTCGTTCAAATCCTTCTCAAATGCCTCTTGGAAGCGTAGCAACTTCTGAGCGTCCTCGAGCGCCGCGACCTGCGTTGCATGTTCTTTACTGTCGCGCAAGAGTTTCGCAGCCATTTTGAGCTTATCGGTGGCAGGATTGACATCGCTTGCAGCAAGAGACTCGGACAGTAGCAGGTTGGAGCCATCTGCTCTACGATCATCTTGATAGTACAAGTCCTTGAGTAATTCTCGATCCTGATCGACTGCCGATGATTCAACAATTGCAGTGGCGACGGGCCGACTGTTGATTGTTCTGAAGAATGTGGCCAAGGGGACTTTGCGCTTGACAGTCAACAGCACGTGGAATACAAGATCTGTATCACCGCTCTCGATAGCCTTGTCAAGTGCAACGGTATCTTCGCCGATACTCAAGAGCAAGGGCACCTGTTTGCCTGCTCTAGGCTCGTGCTCGAGAAGGTCAGTCGCAAGCTTGCCTCTTCCTTCGTCGTAAGCGGCACGAGCAACCTCTTCAAATGAGATGCCCCGTTTGCCTTTCAGCTTCTGGACAATCTCCTCACAAATCATGTCTTCATTTGTCGTCGACGTTCGTACTTTTTGTCTCGCCCAGTGTATGTAGATTCTGTCGACAGGTAGATGTAGGAACTCGGAAACCCGGAGTGCAAGCAGGTAGTCCTGGCGGTTGACCAGTCGCTGGACGAGCCGTTCGGGGGTCAATCTGACATACTGGTCGTAAGAAAGTGGTAATCCTACTTCGAAGAAACGCACCGCATTCAGCACTCGTAAAGACTCGGTCATGTCAACGAAGTCATCACTGTTGTAAAAGTCCAACACTGACTTGCCAAAGGATGCTGCTTTCAACAGCTGCTTCTGCCAGTGAACACTGTACTCCTGGCCTGCAGCTCGAATGCACACATCTACAGCATCGTCCAGGTTTGGGCGTATGAGCTGGATGTTGTCATCTGCTTTTGGCGATTTCTTCTCCAATTGCTCGACAGCGTCCAACAAGACTGAGCCGGGTGAGGTAGAGCCCAATTTGAAGACTTGCTCGGAAGCGTCGGGCACCTTTTGTAAAAACTCGCAAACATCGTTTGTAAGTATGCGCAAGCCATCCACGTCTGGGAGAAGATGCACGAACGAATTGTAGAAGTATTCCGTAGCTGCGCCGTTGGGCCCGACCAGGTGGACCTCGTCTTCCCAGGCGAGAGCCACAGCATTGTTGCCACACCACTTCAGGTCCCTTGGTGGGGTCTTGACTTTTGAGTTGTATTTGCTGAAGCGGTTTTGAAAATCGCTGCTGATCACCCAGACTTTGCCATCGTCAGTGTACAATGCGATGAACTCTCCGTTCGGCGAAACGCCAATGTGTCGGAATGGGCCGGCCTCGAGCCCGCGATCTTCGCACTCGGCGGCATCGGTCACATAGATCGTTCTGCCGATCGCCAGTATGACTTCCACCGAGCGAGAGGACGTGTGCTCGGGTGCGATGACAGCCCACGAGACAACCTCGCCAGACGGAGGAGCCGAGAGAACCTGCGGCCGAGGCTCATCGTATCTTGTTACGATGACCACAGTGTTGTCTCCCAGGAGTGCCGCGAATCCTGTTGACCAGAACTTGCAAGACTGCACCCCATGCTCTTCTGCGCCGTGGCCCAAAGTGAATGGCGTAAAGTCACCCTGGAGGTCTGCGTAGCTTCTCACTGTCCCATCTTCCGTAATTACCAGGAGTCTCTCGTCCTCAGACCATCCCAACCCTCTTATGGCGCCTTTGTCCCAGTGAATCTCGCGAATCAATTTGCCGGCGCAACTGTATATATCGATGGTGGATTTGGCGGCCTGGGCGCCGCGGAAGGAGTAGATCTTGCTTGCATCGCGGTAGATTGCTGTACTAGTCAGTCTTGTTCGAGAGGGCGCGTTGGTTGTGCCTACCTACAGCACCACTGTAGGGAGCTCCAGTGACGACATAGTTCTCGATCTCCAAGTCCGGGTCGAAGACAGATGTGTAGAGCTGGGTCTTGCGGTAGAAGCGGTCGCCGATGCGCTCCCAATCGGCGGTTGGCTTGGACATTGCCGCGACTCAGGTATGCATGCGCATGTCACGTATGTGGTGTGTTGTTGTCGTTGTAAAGGGAAGCGTTGCCTCGGAGCTCAAGTCGGCAACATGGAGATGGAGCGAGCAAGCCAGAGCGGGCGTTGCGACGACCAAGGCTGGTCTGTGCCGTGTCGTCTGGGTAGAGAATCACTCTTCGCCACACCCCTGTTGTAGTTCCAGGCAGCATCTCAGAAGCGCATTACAGAGTAGAGATCACGTGGATGGATCAATTCTCTCAGGCATAAGTGGACGCGTCCACACACTCCATCCAACAGCCTTTGGAAGCTGCCATCAAGGACGGTCGACCGCCACAATGGACGCGACCATCCAGCAATTGAGTGACCTGGAGTTGGCAGTACTCGCATCATTGGTCGCCGAAGAGCACTGCTTGTTCTCAACGGATACCCCGTCGACACTGGAACTACGCGACGAGCTGCGTGCGATCTGTACACATACTTTCGGCCTGGAGGCGGTCTCAATCACCTGCGATTCACGAACCACTGTAGACGATTTGAACGAGGCACTGCTTGTCGAGAGTCACGATGATCCTGATGAAGTTCAAGGTCTTCACGATCAGCGATCCACGGCCGCACTCGGTGTGGGTTTCTCCAGCCTGAGGAAATCGTCAAGCCCTCCTCCATCGCATGACTTGGAAAGCCGCCGGATCGCGAATGTGGTGATAGCCGCAGATCTGGATATGGCAGACACCGGTGTCCAGGTGCAGGTACTAGAGCTTCTTAGGACCAGACGAGTGTTTACACGCACGGCCATGCACACAGCACCAAAGGACTTCCTGTTTATTATCATTATGTCACGTACAGGCGCGAGGCTCACCCACCATCTCAACGACATTTTCTGCATGTCGCATTTCCATGCATCAGAGGATGGCCTACCCTACACGGATGGTGGAATTGGCAAGGATTCAGACCCGGCATTGCACATAGCAGACGTGATAAGACTTCGCGAGCAAGCACGTAAAGTTCGCATGACCGGCGAAGTGGCTTCGTACCTTCACAATATTGTGCTTTTCATGCGCACAAGTCGTTATGTCGCAAGTGGTGTCACGGCTACAGCGACAAAGCAGTTGAGGACGCTCTCCAGCGCGTTGGCTCCACTTCACGGCTTGGACTACGTACCACCCTCTCTTGTGGTATTGGCTGCACACAAAATCTATCCTCACAGATTGGTTTTGGCGACTGCAATCACGGAAAAGAGTCTGCAGTGGGGCAGTGATCCCGGCGCTGTCGGACGGATACTCGAGGGCATCACAGTCGAGGGCGTGATCGAAGACGTGCTCGCGAGTTTTGAGTCGCCTTTGTGAAAAGACTATTCGAGGACCCTTAAACCTGATATTATGCAGCCTCGAGCCGCCCTGACGAACATCACCAAACCACATACTCGCGTCTATGCAGTTCACGTGGTGAAAGTCGAAACATGCATGCCCCGCGCTAAGACGAAATCGGATAGCTGCCTCCTTATCAGCACCAGCACCTTGAGCCTTCCTCGCTTCCTCGGAACAATTCATATCACACCGCCAAAACAACCGAGAGAAACTCTCACGGCGAGGCTTTATATCAAGAACTGACATTGAATCCTGCACCGAGCCACTGGAGTACGGACTGACCGCCAAACATGAATACGGTTCGTCCGCGAATGCACGTCCGATCGCCGACGTTTCCATTGTATCACTCGACAAGAAAGAAGCCTCGCAGGTGGCCACTCGTACTTCGCTTCATCAAAGGAGCCATTCATGTCGACATTGCACTCCCGGTGATTCTCCATGCAGCATGGGCGGCGCTCATTGTGTACATTGATCAAGTACGCGAGGACCACATCGGCCTCCCAAACAGCATAATCCCTTCTCTTTCGATCGTCGTTGGTCTCATGCTGGTTTTCCGCAATCAGACAAGCTACGATCGGTTCTGGCAGGTATGTTGACCCTTGCGCGTACCTGAGCCTTTCGACAAGGGCTAACGACAGCTGCAGGGAAACCAGCACATGACCATGATAGAAACATGCATCCGCAATCTCACGCGATCATTCCTTGCTTGCTCGCACTTGAACGACAAACAACCCTCGGCAGAGGAACGCGCCGATACTGAACAGGCAGTGAGAACGCTTCTGGCCATGATCTACGCAGCCAAGAACCATCTGCGTGCAGAATGGGGAACTGGGACCATCCCTTTCTTGCTTGACAAGTCAGACATAGACCGTGACCGCCATCGAAGGGAGAGCACATCTGTTCACAGGCCTGAGTATGAAGATCTTCTTCCTTCCAGGATTCGCGGATACGAGGACCAGGGCCTGGGTCTGCTCTTGCAGTTGAGCATCAAGATCGAGAGCTACATCAAACGTGCCCACGATCGAGGCTGGTTCCACTCACCTCAAGCTAGTCAAATGACTGTTCAATTGAACCAGCTGATAGCCGCGTACGGCAGCATGGAAACGATCCATCTGACGCCTATTCCGGTGGCTTACCTTATCCACATGCGCCAGGTATTGGCCCTCTTCGGTGGGGTCTTGCCTTTCGCACTTGTGGAAGAAATGGGCTGGTACGCAGTCGTCTTGGTCGGTCTCGTCATGTTCACGCTATACGGTAAGCTCGTCATCCTTCACAATAATACATGGTCCACACAAATGCTGACATGTGCCAGGAATCGACGCTATTGGAGGGCAGGTATGTCGAAGAGCTCATTACTTACGCTTGAAGAATCTTCTTCTCAGGAAATGTATTTACATAGCTGTGGCATCGATACTGACAGCGTCATCTTGCAGCTTGAGGACCCATTTGGCTATGACCGAGCGGATATCAAAGTGGATGCAATTGTCGAGGATCTCAGGGTACGTTCGATCTTCCCTGGCCCAACTGCCCTGGAATGCGCTCTTGCAATTCCACCAGCCCAACTCCCAGCATCGCGTACCGAGCTGACTGACCACGCAACAGGTGGAGACAAGCGTATTGATCGCCGAGTGGAGAAGGGGCTCGGATATGTTCGCGCGCTAGACATCCCGGACGCTACAATAATGGAGCTCGCAGATCGCCTCACGCAAGATATAGGAGGCTTTGATCAGTTTCAGTTACTGTCAAGCAGGGCTAAAGCATTTAGACCATTCGCAGATACAACTAGACTGTTTGCCTACACGGCACCACGGCTACGAAGCTTAGCTAATTCATATTAAGTCTTGCTGCTCGTTCGCCATGCTTCCTATGTATGCCGACGCCTTTAGCGACTTGCGGGGATTAACCGGATTCGGCAGTCAATCCGGCCAATAGCCGCACGGGCCTGGCAACCGTTTTGATGGTGGCTTGAATGGTCTGCAACCCGGCATGAAACGCGACGACTACACATTTGAACGGCACATGGGCACGCGGCTGGACTGAACTGTATCTACCGTGAAACGGTGTCGTCGAACGTCGGTCGCGTAGCTCGATCGGCTTTGAGATCACGACTAAGGAACAAGCTGACTTCGACTGTGACATTCACATAGCAGAGTTGACCCGAGCTGATGGCACCGGCGGCCAGACTTAATCGCCGGTGGTTCCTGTCAATGGATTTGACCGATCTTGGACTGATATACATAGTCCGCCCGCCTCAGAAAGTACCTTCAGCTGAGCATCGCACGAAACGATCCTTCGGCTTGCACTAAGTGGGATTGGCCCGCGAGGCAAGAGCCATGTATAGATGCTTCTGAAACGTTCAAAGTACGAGACTTCGAAGGATCTATTCTGCCGAAGTTAGCTATCCTTAGGGGTGATGCCAGAACAAGAGTGATGTCCCGAGAAGGGATCGTTGCGGCGACAACCGCCTCGTTTGCAGCTCGTTACGCTCGCTACGCACCTGACGACGTGAGCCCTGACGTGAGGTTGAGAGACAAAACTACCCCAACAATTGCACTCAATTTGGTATACCTCCTAATCCCTACAGCTGAAGAGCAATCCTAGTTCGCTTTGAGACCCGCCCGAGAAGTGGAGCGACGGCTGCGAACAGCATTCCGGCAATTCTACAGGGTCTCTCTGCACAAGGATCCGGGCTTCAGCCTAGCCAACCTAGCTCTTCCGTGTAAGCGTGTATCAAAGCTTAATCTTTGTTGGACTTAAAGGTCGTCTACAATGGTGCAGCATCCGATGTCAAACAGAAAGCTATGACACGCGGACCAAGCACGCCTGGTCTTGTACTTTGGGGTCGGGTCACCAGGCCCGGTGTTTCCGAGTCTGTGAGCTAATGCGCACTCGCCCTGTCCTTGAACGACGATCATGTCAATGAGACGTGAGGCTCAGGTGGTATGTGGTATGTACCCCCGTCCGTGTGCTGCTACTGTACAAGCATTCGCCCCACGTGCTTCACTCTATAATCTGCAGTCAGGCCCCTGCCAGTCTGCACACCCGCAGTTCTCACCTTATGTCACTCTTTTGTTCATTATGCCTGGCAATATCATCAATTTAACACCGGCCGATGTGCTTTCCTGGCCGAAGCCCAACTATGTCGACCCCGTCCGAAGGACATGGATGCCAATATTCGCCGGCATCACGTTCGGTGCCGCTACGTTGATGGTCGCTATGCGATTCTGGTTGCGTATGCGAGGCCATGCAGGCAAGCTTGGCTTAGACGATGTAAGCACTGCATAGCCGATGTGATAGTCTATAGCTGACAGACGCAAGGCGATTCTATTACCAGGGTGGCTGGCTTCAGTCATGTTCACAGCCGTCACAATAGTATATGTCACCTGGGCTCAAGGTGACAGACACATCTGGGACATCGCGCCAGGCAAGCGCGAGCCCCTAGCACTCTGTCTATGGCTCGCAGAGTTTGCCTTCCTTGTTTGCGGAGGCTTTACTAAAGTGTCTGTCTTGCTGTTCTACCGACGCCTGGTCGAAGGCACGTACAACAGGCTGTGGAGATGGTTGGTGTTGTTCGCCATTGGCTTCACGGTCGCGTACACGATCGCTTTTTGCGTTATGCTTCTGATCAACTGCACGCCAACCGAAGCGTACTGGAAGGCCTTTGATCCGGTCTATGCTACAACCCAGAAGTACACCTGCCTGGACACCAAGATCATCAACACTCTGGCCGGTGTGTTCGCTGCAGCCAGTGATCTGTACTCTGTTGCACTACCGTGTATCATCACATGGCACTTCTCCGTTCCGAGGGCGCAGAAAATTGCGCTCAACATCATCTTCTGTCTTGGACTACTTGTCGTCGCTGCCAGTGGTGTGCGGACCTACTACCTCATGAGTGAGTATTACCTGCATGCATCCCAACTCTTCTCTACTGACGTACTGCCCTAGTCACCGGCCACGACTCCGACGTCAGCAAGAATATCTTCGATCTTTTCCTCTGGGCGCAGCTCGAACTACAGCTTGGTATCATGTGCGCCGCCGCACCCTCCCTACGAGTCTTCTTCAGGCGGTATCTCGGAAGCAGTTCTGCATCACGCGCATTCATATCAGGAGGGAAATCAGGAGGGCGCGCAACACCAGGCCAAGGCAACACTCTGACATCCTTCGGCGGTGACAAATCCATCAAGGTGGTTCGCTCGACATCGGTCACAGTGGCGGAGCCGAGCGCATTCTCTGCGAATCGCAAGCAGTTTGAAGAATCTCTCGACACGGTAGGAGAGTCTGGAAGCGATGAGAGGAGCTGGTCTCCGACACCGAGTAAGGAGCGCCTTACCCGTTATTCACACGAAGAGGACCCGATCGCGCTACAAGATATGGCATGGAGGCATCCCGGCCGAGTACGAGAGAGCGGCAGCAGGTTCTAAGACTTCGGATGGAACAGTACCAGTCTCCGACTATCCATAGCACATAAAGATACTAATGATCAGCAAGTCATCCGATTGCACAAAAAAGGTCAACGCATATTCAGGCGCATGATTCGTACCATGCCGTACGAGGGACATCGATCATGTCATGAAATCTACGAAGATACATCAGATGTCGCGTGGTGTGCTAAGATAAACCGTCGTGACAGTTGGGATATTGCGACCCACACAAACATTGTCTGGAACCTGCAACTCGCGATTTCCACGGGTGGAACCTTTATGTCTACGGCACTCAGCCGTGCCGTGAATAATGGTGTGCTGAGTGCCGCGATTCGTCCACGTGGTTTTGGGAATTGGAGCAAACGGTTAGGGCTTAACCCTACCTATCATTTTTAAGCATAATCATTCTCACAATGTAGCCTGTTGGTCGCTGAGCGACACAATGTATAGTCACCAATGCCAAATGCCAGTCTCCCGGTACCTCGTTTGGTAACAGGCTCTATCTCCTACCTCTTTGGCGATATTGTTGCCAAAGGACGGTCTCAGCGAACGGTTGTGCTGATCGCTTTTCTTCGTAAATTGTCCCGGCGAAAGGCATTCCTTTCGGGTTCCAGATACCAGTAGGGAGAGCTACCCCTTCCTCGTGCTTGACACTGGATTTCAGCCGGTGAAAAGAGCCTAATCTGGCCCTCGCAAATCTTGGTGAACAACGCTGAACTTGCGTGCCAGATAAATACAAAGTACTTGCCAAGATGCCTGGACTCTGCTGTGGTAGCGAACTTACTCGAGCTCGCTTGCTTGCTGGGCTCGGAGATCGACAATGGTCGCTTGCACGCATACTGATTTTGTTCCTGGACTAGGCCCAAGCAAGCTCATCGCAATCTTTAGAGGAGACACGTACCAGTCTACTGTCATGATCTACAGGAGCCTAGATTTGGCAGCATTCACCTTGGCGCATTGAATTACTTTTTCGCGTCGGCGAGAGGTACGGCCTCGATCCCGGGTGTTTGTGTAAGATGGAGGCCTGCATACTGCCACCGGAGAATGCATTGTATGTCTCTAGACATGTCGCTATGTATGGTACCTCAAACCAGACAACTGTTATAGGTCAGATGTCACACACCATCTCACAACTTCAACTCTCCCTCGAAGCCTCCTGCAGACTCGAAGTTTGCTCTCAAAGATGTGACCGATGTCTCTCCTTCCATGACCGTCCAACCGTCCCAACCCGGTCCAGCTTTCCTGGAACTCTCCATTACATCAGTGAAGCGAGGTGCCCATTTGAAATGCCTGTCCGCCCATTTCCCGCCACTAGCTGAGGCGCTTGCGCTGCCTTTCTCGCCTTCCTGCTTCCTCAGTTTCGCTTCCTCAGTTGCGGCATCATCAACAGCACCCTCTTGAGGCAACTCTTGGAAGCATGCGCCCTGTCCCCAAGTGTTTCGGAGCATCTTCGTCCAGTTGACCTTGCTCTGCAGAACACCCTTCTTCACTGGAACGTTGACACTGTACAATCTAGAATCGCCCCAGGTGGCGTTGGCAGCGAGCCATTCGCAAACGCGAACACCTTGTTGACAGCTCTCCGCGACGACCTCAGGCAAATTGCTACGATCGGTGAAAGCAAAGGACAACGCAATCGCACGGTAATTGCACTGCGTGGCCTCCAGAGCAGCACCCAGAGTGCCGGACGACAGTGCGAAGAGCGAACTCGTATTGCGGCCGTAGTTGGGTCCCGAAATCACCAGGTCAACAGGCCCTCGTTCCTGGAAGAAGCAGTTGAGACCCAGCTGAGAGCAGCTGGCGGGGGTAGAATTGACGAGTACCCAGGGATGAGTGCCATTGTCTTTCTCCGTGTAGCCTTCGATGTGAGTTTCTGGGTTCGTGGCCGGAGGGAAGTAGAAGCTCGTCTGTATATCTTGGCCAACAATATGTGCTTTGCCGATCCATGAGCGCTGAGTATTAGGGACAATGACTGAAACGACATGTCCTGCTTTCTCTAAAGCTCGCACAAATGCTAGGATGTATGGAGATGCTTGGGAAGATGGTGGGCCATCATCGTTGGTGACCTGATACTGCTATTAGTCTGGGGTTCCAGGAATGGCATGTCAGGGTATTTTACTAGTATATGCATTGTGTAGCGCGTTCAGGGTATCGATATGTTGGTTGATTAATGTCTCATAAATGAATCACAGCGACTGGAGTCTTCGGTAAGAGGAGAGGCGATGATGCAATTCATAGCGCCAGGTGGAGCTGAGCGTTGGAGCATAAGTTTGCGCACAAGATATCAACTTGAGCCTGACGCTATTTTCAGGGATAATAACAGATGGCTTTCAAAAACAATATACCGTTATCGTCATCGATGCATGTCAAGTTCCTAGAATCAATTGAATCATAGTTATGAGGATACATTGGGTGTGCCATTCGATATTGTTGCTGAAGCAAGCCGAGGTAGCATTCAAATTTCTGTGTATCATCGCATGGCTCCTGTTTAATGAGACTTGTGTCTACGACGCCAGTACGCTTTGTTTCTATGGTCTACACAACGGTGGTGATATAGAGCATTGGCATCGCTCATACCGCAAAGTTGGACGTCACACATGCCCATTCATAGGAATGAAACATTGGTCGGCTTCAGCATCCAAATTTATACGCGAAACCAGGGCAGCCCCTTCAAGCCCTGTTGCTTTCCCGTATCTTTGTGGCCTCCCACGACATGATGAAACCATCGAATGCACTCCAAGACCTTAGTTGCCCATGAGCCACGGCGGAAGGGGCGCCGTTCATGATCGCGTCGTTGAATTCATGAGGATCAAAATAGAAGTGGAGAGGTGAATGTGTAGAGTACAGATTTACTTTCGTCCAGTCTCTTCTAGCAAAATTGCCATTGGTCCCCGGAAGATCAGCATTGGCTTTCAGTGCCCGCGTCCAAGTTCTCAAGGATTTCTAAAATTGTTATGCCACCTTCCTCGGACCTCATAACGGTGCAGGACATCCCAGGCGCTGGCCGTGGAGTCCTTGCTCTTGATCGCGTTCCAGCAAACACTCATGTTCTGACCTCTCCTCGACCTGCGGCGCATGTGATCTTTCGACAGTACCGAAAAGAAGTCTGCGCCCAATGCTTTGGATACGATCGCGGACGGACGCTACCTGTACGCGACAGCGATTCTGGCAAGGTCTTTTGCTCCGCGACATGCAACGAACAATGGATTGAAGATGAAGGACAACTGGGAGTAGAATCATGGCAGGGCCTTGAAACATTCGTCAGATCGAAGAGCAAGTCGATCGTAAGCACACTTAGCCAGGCTGCCGTTGGTTCAAAACCCGGCGAGCAGGCTGTGATGTCGACGTGGGAAGAGGCGGAACAACTTGCGGCCTTGCACCGCCAGGCCAGAAGTTCGAACGCTTCAAACTCAGGGCCAGGCATCAAGGCGGACAGAGAATACCGCAAGGCGCTACATCATGTCTGGACTCAGCCTGTGGATCCGGACATTCTAGCGTACCTGCTCTCAGGAATTTTGTTCCATCAACAATTTCCAGAGCAGTGGGAGCAGGAGGTTGCGACCCTCGCCATGGACCCAGAACCGTACAAGGACAATACGGATCTCGAGGCACACTGCAATGCATTTTTGCAGCTGGTGGCTACCGTGCCACGCGATCTTTTGCCGAGCTGTACCGGAGATGTGTGCCAGGTACTCATGAATGCTACAAGTCACAACTCCTTTGGCATACGGGCCGGAGGAGAAGACGGAGAGGAATATATGGGCTATTCTTTATATCCAGCTGCCAGCTATTTCAATCATTCTTGCATCCCCAACATAAGCAAAAAGCGAGAGGGACGAAAATGGGAGTTCAGGACTGCCAAGGAGATTGCAGATGGCGAGCAGCTGTGCATCACCTACCTCGGAGGAGACGAGAAGGACTTGACCGTGACAGAGAGGAGGGACAGGCTGAAAGGCGTGTGGGGGTTCGAATGTATGTGCGAAAGATGTCGGGAAGAATCCACAAAATGATAAATAGCAGAGAGATGATTGTGATGGGTTGTTGCCATCCTTTCTGCAAAATCACACCTCAGTGTCTCACCGGCCGATGAGATCAATACTATCTTCAGCTGCCCGCGAAACTTCTTTCATCGAAGCAGTAAGTAATAATCTGCCAGCCACAGAAAACGCTCGTTACCTCCATGACAAGCTGATTTATGCATCTCCAGTGCTCGAAATGTACAATGTTGTAACACTGATTAAACAGGTAGAGTTACAGTCGTGGCACTGAGGGGACATTGAAGCTTGAAGCACCAGTGACGCAATCGGGCACCTGGCACCTGACAGAGCCACGACACTAGAAATGCAAGAAGCATTTCCAAAGAGCAGCGCAATTCTGTAATGAAAACACACTTATGCCATACGATTGATACATCAGAAGACTTTGAATCACCACGCAAAAATTGGTAGCGCAACATGCCGCAGAACGAAGAGTTAGCAGCCTCGATCTGTGATTCAATCGCAGGCCAACACAACGATGACAGCACTTCTCTGGTCAAGGGCGTCTCGACTTATTTCGATAAGAGCAAACTAATATTCACCTGCCCTCACGAAGACCAGTTCAAATCTCTTCGCGAGCATTGGAAGATCGGTGAAGACGAGTACCGCAAGAGCTTCCGAGGTGACAGCGATGATGTTACCAAGGGCAGTGCTCTCATTTCAAAAGGAGACATGGGCTTCTCTGGCTCTAACTTCTTCAACACGACCGACGGCAAGTATCTCGTCAAGAGTGTTCCGAGACACTTCGAGCACTCTTTTTTCAAAGACGAGATGCTCGAACCTTACGCAGAACACATGCGTCAAAATCTGTCCTCGCTACTGGTAAGAATCACGAACTTCCTAGAGGCGGGCAGTAACATAAGCTCGA
The DNA here is from genome assembly GCA_001553865.1 of Cladosporium sp. BSL10. Taxonomy (NCBI): domain Eukaryota; kingdom Fungi; phylum Ascomycota; class Dothideomycetes; order Cladosporiales; family Cladosporiaceae; genus Cladosporium; species Cladosporium sp. BSL10. The sequence continues at coordinate 35,941 of LJJI01000209.1, forward strand.
CCCTGGGAATGACGCCAGCCCACCATATCGTCATGGAGAACACTAAGTTCGGCGAGCAGGACGACAAGAGAAAAGACGTCGAGTGGGAGACGTGGGACCTCAAACCGATGTCGTACTTCTATCCCGAGCGCGACGTGGCAGGTGGTGCTCTCGCATCGGAAGAGACAAAAGACAAACTCGCGGACGACTTCTCAGGAAATATGGTTCTTGCTCTCGACGATGCCGAGGACTTCAAAGGAAATCTCCAAAAAGACACCGCTTTCCTCGCGAGGTGCAATGCAGTAGACTACTCGCTTTTCCTTGTCCGAATTCCCTTGAATCCAGACAAGCCAGATACTAAGGCAGGCGGCTCCCCAGGCGTGCCCCTCGAGCCTCCGATCGTGCCTCCTGACGCGCCCACTTGGAGAACCGGCGTCAAGTCCGCAGATGGAAAGTATATCTACCGCGCATGCGTTCTGGACTTCTTCTGGGCAAAGCACAAGGTGCACGCGAAGGCAATGACGGGCCTGATCAGCACTTACAACTTCGTTGGAGGACACGGGCCGATGAGCGTGACCACTACCAGCGAGGAGTACCGAGAGCGTTTCTTGAAGATGTGCGAAGAGATGATAGAGGTCAAATAAGCTGGTCGGGTGCTCCGGTTATTAAATGCCAACGGGAAGGCATAGATCGCGCTAAACGATCTGTGAGAATGACATGTTTTCTCATTATCGATGGATGATAATTTGAGCGCGCAACCTTCATGAGAGGATTGCTTGGTGTCCAGATTTGAGCGTGAAATTGTGATTTTACGATAGATACTTGGTGTTATGCTGTTAGCGTGATAGCGTTGCCTGCACTCCCAATTCAATCTTACCTTGCCTGATGAAGCGACAACCTGTGACCAAATCGTCTATCAACTAATTATTAAAGTCGTCGCCATTGAGACATGTCGGAAAGATAAGTACGGACCACAGGGAAATACGCGTAAGTTGAACGCATCTACATTGCGCATTACGTGGGTCGATTGCTCATAAACACTTTACAACCGAAGCATATTGTCGACCGCATAACGGCATGTCATGTTGATTGCCACATAGTTCGAAGCCGGGCGATAAAGGAGGGTCCCTGCGCACAGTATCGGGTACTGCGGGCGAATTGGGGGCTTTTCAGTGGTGGGAAGGGTATTGCGGTTACTGCGGCGAACTAATTCAGAGAGATATCACGTTGAAAATCGCCGAGATGCGCTGATTGTAGCTCAATCGTGTCATACACATCTCGACAAATCGATTCCAGGCCGGCCACGCACGCATTGTGGTTCTCTGGCCACAGGCAACGGGTTGTCCAAGAATTGTAAACAAGTGAGCAAGCGAATCATCGATATCATTGACATATTCGGACACAGATTTGATGTTCTAAAGCCCCCCGGTTTTCCCCAGCCAAAGATGATCGAAAATCAAATGTTCCGGCCCAGCGCAAAAGAGAGCCGAGGCGAAGCTCTACGTCACCGCAATCACAAGCCGCCGAAAAGCTGAGCTCCTCTGAGCCGAACCTAAGGGTACAACTCCGATACGGTCATGGGCGGCGCGGAAGGTAATGGGAAACCACAGCGGGGCTGCCATTCACCAGATCTTCCTCGGTACAGTGCTGTCAAGCTCTTCGTCGCGCAGATCCGTGACGACATATAAGTAATGGAGATGCCCATATTATCGCCGTTGGCATCATCTGTAGAAGCCTATCCATCTGTATTAACTTCGCTTCGACAATCTGCATCTTACTCTCGAAGGAACAACACTGTCAGAACACCCATCCATCATAAGGTAGTCGACCACAATGCCTACACCATACCAGCCGGAACAGACGCTCAAGGACGTCAACATCCTTGGCGAGCTGAACAACGAACAGAAGAAGGTCCTCTCCAAGGAAGTCAGCGTCTTCCTCGCCGTCCTTCACCGTGCATTCAATGCTAAGCGCAAGGAACTCCTCCACCGCCGTGTGATCAGACAAGCAGAGCTCGACAAGGGCAACCTTCTGGACTTCCTCCCAGAGACAAAGCACATTCGCGAGAACGACACATGGCGAGGAGCACCCCCGGCACCAGGTCTTGTTGACCGCAGGATCGAGATCACCGGTCCTACTGACAGGAAGATGGTTGTGAACGCGCTCAACTCTGATGTTTGGACATACATGGCAGACTTTGAAGGTTAGTAGTCTTCGGAGCTCCTCCAAGACTTTGGCACTAACACATTCTCAGACTCAAGTGCACCAACATGGGAGAACATGGTCAACGGCCAAGTCAACCTTTACGACGCCATTCGCAAGCAAGTCGACTTCAAGCAGGGCGAGAAGGAGTACAAGCTACGCACCGACCGCACACTTCCCACACTGATCGCGCGTGCTCGTGGCTGGCACTTGGAAGAGAAGCACTTCACCGTTGATGGCGAGCCCATCTCCGGCAGTCTGTTCGACTTCGGTATCTACTTCTACAACAACGCAGAGGAGCTTGTGAAGCGTGGCACCGGTCCATACTTCTACCTCCCCAAGATGGAGAGCCACCTTGAGGCTAGGCTGTGGAACGATGTCTTCAACCTTGCTCAGGATTACATTGGCATGAAGCGCGGAACGATCAGAGGTACCTGTCTCATCGAGACGATTCCTGCAGCGTTCGAGATGGACGAGGTAAGCTCACCGATTATGGGGCAAATTGATCTCAGGACTAACGAATATGAAGATCATTTACGAGCTCCGCGACCACTCTTCTGGTCTCAACTGCGGCCGTTGGGACTACATCTTCTCCGTCATCAAGCGCTTCCGCAACAACCCCGACTTTGTTCTTCCCGACCGCAGCTCTGTCACCATGACCGTCCCCTTTATGGACGCCTACGTCAAACTGCTCATCAAGACCTGCCATCGCCGTGGTGTTCACGCTATGGGTGGCATGGCTGCCCAGATCCCTATCAAGAATGACGAGGAGGCCAACAAGAAGGCTATGGACTCTGTCCGCGCCGACAAGCTGCGCGAAGTGCGCGCCGGTCACGACGGCACCTGGGTCGCTCACCCTGCCCTCGCTGTCATTGCCGCCGAGGTTTTCAACGAGCACATGCCGACGCCCAACCAGTTCCACATCCGCCGCGAAGAGGTCGATGTATCTGCCAACGATCTACTGAACATGAATGTCCCTGGCAAGATCACTGAAGAAGGTATCCGCAAGAATCTCAACATTGGCCTAGGGTACATGGAGGGCTGGCTCCGCGGTGTTGGTTGCGTGCCCATCAATTACCTGATGGAGGATGCTGCCACCGCAGAGGTATCGCGCTCTCAGCTGTGGCAGTGGAGCAAGCACGGTGCCTCGACCGCCGAGGGCAAGAAGGTCGACAAGAACTATGCCCTTCGCCTGCTGCACGAGCAAGCTGCCGAGCTTGAGAAGAATGCTCCCAAGGGCAACAAGTTCCAGCTTGCGGCGAAGTACTTCGCAACCCAGGTCACTGGCGAGGATTATGCCGAATTCTTGACATCGTAAGTTGAACGCCGTCTACATGATTAGATAACATCACACTAACAATCTTACAGTCTGCTGTACAACGAAATTACCAACGTAAGTACCAAGGTTGCTGCAGCGAAGTTGTAAGCGAGAAGATCAGACGAAGGCCGGGATCGGAAAAACGGACAGACTGTACGAATTTAATGCACCAGAAGGAAAAATGTAATTTCGCGAAACGAGAAAATGATCTTTTTTGCTTGCACGACTCCGCAGCTCGTTTTTCTTACTGTGCAACACAGGCTGACTTTTCCTTTTTAACTTGATCAGACTCACGCCTCCCCAACTCCTGCTGTCAAGCTTTGATCGATGGAAGATACAGTATGCGACGGACGGGGCCAAAATGGAAGAAATGGATGGCGCAAACTTTAAGAACGATTCCATGTACACATGATTGCCTTTGTTGATAGCCGGACCTTCGAACACTTATGTAGCCAATGAATCTCTTCTGCCGACTCCCAATTGCCGTTACCAAAACCCTTTCAGGTCCCCATGGAACGACTAAGAGCCCCCCCGCGTGGAGTGGAGTCTGCAACCCTTGAGACTCGATTTGCCGCGTTGTTGGCGCGAGAGCCAAATTACTTACCCGAGCCCGAGGATCACTGCAACAATGCCGAGCGTGCAGTCGGCCGGCCTTGGTACAACGTTATCCCGATTGTCTGTGTAGAAGTGTAAGTATCGCAGCGTCCTCACATTGCATTGTATACGATTGCTGTACCTTTACCAGATACACTGTCATTTATTGTCGTTCATATACATCACCACTGACAGAGTAGATACACAGACAGAATACACAATGGCTTTCGGTAAGCCAGTCCCCGACTCCTACTTCTGTTCAACGTGCTGACACCGATTGTCTTGTGTTGCAGCCGGCGCAGCAATCGCAGCAGGCGCGACCGCCGCCGCAGCCTACATCGACGCAAAATACCACATCGGCAAAGACCTCACAACCATCCGCTCCGCCAAAAAGACTATACAGGAAACCCAGACCCGGGCAAAGGCCAACAAGCTCTCGCTATGGTACGCTTTCGAGGAAACGGTAGAACAGCATGAGAATAAGATTGGCATGTGGTACCGTCCACAGCCCTCGGAGCCTGCAGTGGAGTACACATGGAGACAGGCGTATGAGCAGAGCTGCAAGTGGGGACAGTTCCTGCAGGATAATGGCGTGCAGTCGGGCGACCTGGTGGGCACCTATTTGATCAACTCGCCCGAGTTCATGTTCAACTTGCTCGGTAGCTGGGCGATTGGCACTGCTCCTGCCATGATCAACTACAACCTTGGAGGAGATGGCCTGGTACACTGTCTCAAGGTCGCCGGCAGCAAAGTGCTCATCGTCGACTCGGCAGCCGACTGTGTGGAACGTATCGAGGCACAGAGGCACCGCATTGAGAACGAGCTGGGCATGAAGATCATCATCCTGGACGACGCAACCAAGGCTACAATTGATGCATACCCACCGACACGACCCGGCAATGAATTCCGCGACCACGTGAACGCCGACTTCCCCATCTTCCTCTTCTACACATCCGGCACCACTGGACACCCAAAGGCTTGCGCGTTCCCAACTGGAAAGGCTGGCTTCTTGGGCAAGCCACGTCTTCAGACCACCGGTCTCCAGCCTGGCGACAGATGGTACGACTGCATGCCGCTTTACCACGGCACAGGTTGCACTACCGCCGTCGGCTGCATGATGACCGGTGTTACCCTTTGCATTGGCCGCAAGTTCAGTGTACGCAACTTCTGGCGCGACATACACGACTCACAGTCGAATGCATTTGTCTACGTGGGCGAGACGGCACGCTACCTGCTCGCTGCGCCGCCCTCGCCTCTGGACAAGGACCACAAACTCAAGGCCATGTACGGCAACGGCATGCGACCCGATATCTGGCGCAAGTTCCAGCAGCGCTTCAACGTGCCGTGTGTTAACGAGTTCTTCAACTCAACCGAAGGCATGTTCCAACTTCTCAACGTGTGCCATAACGAATTCCACGAGGCGCACGTCGGCCACCAGGGTGCGATCACGCGCTGGCAAATGCGCAACATCTACGTGCCCGTCGAAATCGACCACGAGAATGGTGACAGAATCTGGCGAGACCCCAAAACTAACTTCGCCCGCCGCAAGACGTACGACGAAGGCGGCGAGATCATCATTAAGTGCGCTACAGAAAAGGACTTCGTCGGCTACTGGAACAACCCAGAGGCCACCGCCAAGCGCTTCGAACGAGATGTCTTCCAGAAGGGCGACCTGTACTATCGCACCGGAGATGCACTCAGACGTGACGCAGATGGCAGGTGGTTCTTCCTCGACCGCCTGGGCGACACATTCCGCTGGAAATCCGAAAACGTCAGCACAGCCGAAGTCGCCGAAGTGCTCGGTCGCTTCCCTGGTCTGCTGGAAGCCAATGTCTACGGTGTTGCAGTGCCGAACCACGACGGCAAGGCAGGCTGTGCCGCCGTGTTCATCCGCCCCGAAGAGCGCGCCAAATTCGACTGGCCAGGTCTGCTAGAGCACGCCAGGAAGGGCCTCCCGAAGTACGCCGTGCCTGTGTTCATCAGGCTGATCAAGTCGCCGACGACTATGCACAACAACAAGCAGAACAAGGTGCCTCTACGGAAGGAAGGCATTGACTTCGACAAGATCGCCAACGGCGAGGCTGGGCGTGAAGACGAGTTGCTCTGGGTGAAGGGCGATACCTACGTGCCGTTCTCGCCCGAGGACTTGGTCTCGATTGGCGATGGAAAGGCCAGGTTGTAGATGAAATTTGGCGATTTCTTTTTTCGTGTATACTGCTAGATAAGCGTTTTGTATCTCCCGGGCTAAGACCTATGATTCCAGATATACGTCCATGGTTCAATGTGCCCTTGATGGTACGATGTCTGGCTGACACGGCCGTTGATGCTCTAAAGGATTGAATCACAAAATTCATCGCAACGCCTCGTATGGTAGCATAGCCTGAACGTTTCCTGCATTGTTGGTATTGCGCGGCAAGAAGGTGCTCATCCCAAGCCAGCCATCCCAAGCAGGGGCGAGAATCATTCGCTCACGAAGAGCAAGCGCATGTGAATTGTCACAGCAACATAGGGTAAGTGGTGTCGGTGCGATTGCTCCTGTCGTGTACTGCCTATCAACAAAACGTTTATGTACGACTTGTCTCGCACTCATGCACATTCACATCCACATCCAATTGACGATTCTTACATCAACCATCAATTGAGCACAAAGCCCACATATCTTCGCCTCTTCAGTCACACAATATTGCTACGTCGACAGCTCGTGCCCAAAATCGCAGACGCAGACCCACTCGAGCTACCAAACATGTCTGCACCAACCTCGCCTGCACCGGTTGTGTCTGCTCCAATCGTGGCCGCACCGATCGTGTCTGCACCAACCATGTCCGGAAGATGGGAGAACGGTCTCTGCAGCGACATCTGCGGCGGTGACTGCGGTACCTGTGTACGTCTTCCAGACCCGCCATTGTCCCTCATTCGCACCCATCTAACACCTACCAGTGCGCAGCATGGTGCTGTGACCCTTTCCTCTATGGCCGCGTCGCCCAGCGTCTCGACATCTTTCCACACAACAACCCCGCTGAGATCCAAACCTTTGACAAGCACTGTCTTATCTACGGTTGCACCGAGGGCCTGTACATGTGTTGGATCCCCATGGCATTCAAGCGCGAAGAGATCCGACAGCGCTTCGGCATTCAGGGGAACCTGTTTTGGGATATTCTGGTGAGTTTCGACAAGCTGCAAACCAACTTTCTGCCTTGCGGTGGAAGTGCTGACGAAGACGACGCAGGTCTCGGCGTTCTGCAACCCATGCGGTCTGGCACAGATGGACTCCGAGATGAAGAGCCGCGCAGCTAAGGAGCAGATGACCAAGGCGATCGGATACCAACCTCAGACACAAGGCATGGTTTACCTACCGCCCAACCAGCAGCCTCAGGTACAGCCGCAGCCATCACCTCAACCGCAGCCACAAATCCAGGAAAAGAAATCCACTCAGTCGGGAGTTTAGATTGGAAGAGAAGTCTCGGTTTCTTTGTCTCTATGATTGTCATGGTGTTCGGTTCTGGGGTATCATTACATTAACAAGCAGACCACATTGGGTCGCAAGGGCTCAGCTGGGAGCGAGCGAGCAGTTCGAGGGGGTTTCCTGAGTTGTCTGCTAGTCTCCATCATCCTGAACATCCTCCATCTGTACAGTTCTCCTGTTCTCTTGCTGCGAAAGCGGCTCGCCCATCAAGTCTGCCATCTCCCTCTCAAACCTCCGCGTCTCTTCTTCCATGTCTATGTCTTGATTCGCGGTCGGAGCCCTGATCTGTTGCTCCATTTGCGTGAGCCGCTCTTCCTTCTCTCCAGCTTCTGCAGCTTTCTGCGCGGCCATGTAGCCAGCTTTCTCCAAGCGATCTGCTTCCTCGGGCTCCAACAATTTCCCTTGCCCTCTTGTCCTCGCTTTCTGCGCTGCCACCGCAGACGGCATGAACCTCGTCGCCTCTTTCTTCAGATCTCGCAATTGCGGCGCAGAAGAATACACGGTCTGCGCAGGCGCCGCGGATACAGGTTTCGCAGGCAGAGCGTGCGCTTTCCGCGGCTGGCCAGGAATCGGCGGCGGCGTGTCTCGAGGCATAGGGATATTCCTCACTTCCGGGTCCGTCTCGGAGCCACTGTCATGCGCTTCTTCCTCGCCTCGTCTCCTTTTGCCCAGGTTCTGCCTCCGCTCGCGCTGCTCCTGCCTCGCATCGCCGCCGTAGTCTCTCCGCTCGGCGAACTTGGGCGCCGCATCGCCTAGCGCCTCGCGCGCTCGTCGCACGCCGCGAACATCCTTCTCGAGCTGTGTGAGAGTCTCCTTGTCCTTTGGGCGTAGTGCGCCGCGGGCCTCGAGTTCTTTGAGTTCGTCGATTTGTCGTTGCAGGCGTTCTGGGTTGCGCCTGGCGAGCTTCTCGTTTCGTTGCGACTGGACTTGTTTCTTATTTTTGGCTAGAGCTTTTTGCTTGTCTGCTTTGTGTTGTGCAGCCACGGGGTTGAGGGAGCGTTCTTTTGGCATGGTTGTGCGTGTATCTGTAGTGTGGGACTGGAAGATCGAAGCGTATCTTTAATCGTTGCTGTAAGTTGCAACATGTGATCGAGCGTCATCTGTAAATCTTGGCGCGAAGCTCGACTTTTCGGACAAGGAAGATGGATGGAAGAGGATATACAACAAGACAATTGGCTTGATTCTACAACGACTCAATTGACTGGATTGCACCGGACTGTTACATTCATTTCCTCAACATGGCCGACACTGCGAGCGCTCCTCCCGGGCTCTCATTCCCTCGCGCTACGTTTGCAAAACTCACACCAGCGCCCTTTCTGCAAGCACACCTCAAACAGCCTCAGCCTATTAGGCCCAGTGGACGTAAGCCTGATGAGCTCCGGGAACCTGTAATCAACACCGGATCTCTTTCGCATAGCAACGGTAGTGCCGTTGTACGACTAGGCGACACTTCTGTCGTGTGTGGCGTCAGAGGCGAGATTTTGCTTGCTTCAGAGGTGCCACATCCTCCCAACAACGAAATACTGAACGAAGACGTTATCGAGCACTTAAACTTGCTTGTACCCAATGTAGAGCTCAGCACAGGATGTTCACCAGCCTTCCTGCCCGGAAACCCGCCTTCCAACTTGGCGCAGTCGCTTAGCTGGAGGCTCACCTCGGCCCTGCAAGCTTCGAATCTGGTGAACCCCGATGATCTTACAATCTCATACGCTGAGCCTCAATCCGTCGAGGTTGGTTCTGACGACGAGCCGACCGTTGTCGTCAAAGCATACTGGACCCTGTACATCGACATTCTCTGCATCTCATTGGACGGCAACTGTTACGATGCTGCTTGGATGGCGGTGATGGCTGCCCTCAAAAACACAACTCTTCCCAAAGCTTGGTGGGATGCCGACCGTGAGAGTATCGTGTGCTCGCCTCTCGCCACCGAGGCCCGGAAACTCACTATCAACGGCACTCCTAGCGCTACAACTTTCGCGGTCTTCTCTACTGCATCGCCATTGAAGCAACAGTCAGAGGCGGAGAGCTGGGTACTCGCTGACCCCGACAGCTTCGAGGAGGATGTTTGCAACGAGACCCTTACCGTCGTCATTGATAATGGACAACTTTTGAGAATCGAGAAGCACGGAGGTGCCCGTGTGGGTAAAGAAGCAGTGGCAGAATGTGTGTCAGTAGCTACCAAGGCATGGAAGAGCCTGCAAAGCCTCAATGGCAGTGTTTGAGAGATGTACGAGCTTGTCCGGACGGCTTTCAAAAATTGACGTTTGTGGCACATCGACAGCACCGGACCGGAGGGTTTACTTGGCCGAGACAATGTCGATGTTCGAATTCTCCTGGCAGGAAGCGCAGTCTGGTTAACTATCTTCTTGCAGCTGACGCTTACCTCTACGTCACCCAAGTGCGTTCGTCAATTGGGCAGTGGCAGTGCTGCCGCTATACTTCGATACTAAATTCGGGCATGCCGTTGGTGGGAATCGGCCAATTGAGATGGTAGTAACGCGGTCTGGACGGAGGTGGAGTCAAGGTGGCCTTTCGCTCCATGGCATTGCGAAAGACCACAATGCCATGATCTCATGGTCCTCATCATCTTGGGCCTATGATTTTACCATTTCGTCCGCGGTTACAACGGATGGTGCGCAAAGCGACGTCGAGGCGTATGCATCACCGCCACGGTGCAATGTCAAATCTGACTGAGCTCGGCAGGGCAGGATGAACATGGCCTATCTGATCTAAATATGTAGTCGACGGTTCACCGGCAGTACGGTCAGACGTGTGAGCGATCTGCGAAGGATTGTCGGTACAACATGACTCCGCCGTTGCCCTATGCTAAAGCCGTGCTAAAAGCCTCCAATGAAATTAGAACCACCTTCACAGAGCGTGCCGATTGCAGGAGCTTACCTTATCTTTCATGTATGAACTTCGTTACGTCGAACGCCCTCCGCCAATGTCCACCAATATCCGCAGCTGCATGTAGATCACTTACGGTGTATCCGAGTTGGAACAAGCATCTGTATCAGTCAGCGAACAACCTTCGAAGCGCTGGTACAATCTGGCCCCCGGATTTGGCCTTCACGGCAGCTTAGTTCGACGTTGTAACTTTCGGCATGGCCAGGGATCTGCACTCGTGGCCAAAGAAACACTTCCAGCTGCGAATCCGATCGGCAGCTTGTCTCTGTTTCTGAGGTTTGAGTGGTCCGCGCAGCCACGCTTGCTTACACAAGCCAACTGCGACCATTGCACATCTTCGGCTGCTGCGTTTAGAGGTCTGCGCGGCCTTGTACTGCTACCGGAGTCTGTCGCTGAGTACTGTGTGCAGTATGACTCTAGGTGGCATTGTGCGGCATGCATTTATGTGCTTGCCTGGCCCGAATGCTTCGTCCGTAGCAGAGGTTGGAGGTACAGAAGACGACGCCGTGAGATTTATAGAGAGCTCTACATTACCGCTATTGACCCCTAGCCATACCTCGACCGTGTCTCTGGGAAACCTCGTCGCCATCTTTTACGAACAGAAGACAGCTATGCCGCCGCCGCCAACGCCAACATCTAAGCAAACCTCAACATCATCATCACCACATCCCAGACGTTCCAGCGGCCTTCGCAAAAACGCCGTCAAAATCCCCTGCGATGATTGCATACAGCGCGCCAGCCAGGGAGACAACAATGCGAGCATACAACTTTGTGACGACTGCATGAGGCTTCTGCACAAGCCGCGGAAACGCGCGACACCACAACCAGCCAACGTAGGCAGGATCCGTCGACACTCCAACGCAGTCATCGACACCGCGCTCGGGCTGCATCTGACGCCTGTATCGGTTCCTTGGAGCGAGGACAGGGAGTTGCAACATGCTCTTCAATTCTTCGTTCGTCACAGCGCGCCTCAGCTCGCAGGATATTTCGACTCGCCTTTTTGGCAGCGAATGCTGCTCCAGAGCGGCCGACACTCACCAGCCGTCAAGCATGCCATCGCGGCCATCGGCACGCTGCATGAGAAACTATTGATCGGGGCAGACGATCAAGACGCCACAAGCCAACGGAAGACGAGATTCGCTCTCGAGCAATGTAACCAAAGCATCCAACACCTGACCAAACCCGCCGACGGGGCGGAGACGCCGGATCTGAGGCTTATGCTCACCACGTGCGTGCTTTTCACTTGTTTCGAAGCGATGCAAGGTCATTGCGAACAAGCCATAGCACACGCCAGGCAGGGCTCCACCTTATTGAGGCAGTACGCAAGAGACCCAGAAAGCGACAAGCGTGAAACAGGCGCATTCGCCGTCGAACTAAGTCAACTGTGCCTGATCATGCAACGCTTGCAGACGCAGTCCAAAGGCCTCATGGCCAAGAACTACACCACCCTCGGAGAAGACGGACTCTGTGATATCCCGAAACCGGTGCATTTTGAGCACCTTGGAGAGGCTCGTATTGCGTTGGAGAAGGCCATCAACTATATATCGATATACTTCCTGGACCTAGACCTGAGTGATAATTTTTACGATCTTGTTTGTACGAACGGGGATAAGTTCATCATGTTCGCTCCGTGGCTGAAGGCGTGGGAAGAGGCTTTCACGAAACTGCTTGTGCGGAGCCAGGATGCTTTGACGGCAACTGAGAGGAAGGGAGCCATGGTGCTTAAAGGTGAGATTGTCATCCTTTCCTAACATACCTTCACGCATAGTGGCTATACTGACACTATTCCGCAAGCTCACCACCTCGTTTGCGAGATCCTGAGCGACGTCGACTTGTCAGAAGGCGAGCTTGCATGGGACAAGTTTCACTCCTCCTTCGTAGCTATCCTCAACCTCGCCGAAGCAGTTCTCGAGGACGGTTCGCAGTCCACGTCCGAACAAGCAGCGAACCGCCCTAAGACTCAACTTTGCTTCAGCCTAGGCATCGTCGACCCTCTCTACGAAGTTTGCGCTCGCTGTCGAGACCCAGCCCTCCGCCGCCGAGCCCTCGACCTGCTCGCACGCCATCCCAGGCAAGATTGCATGTGGAGTTCGTGGTCAGCATACAAAGTCGGCAAATATCTCATGAACTTGGAGGAAGAGCGAAGCGGCAGTCCGCCACTCGTGGCCGGCGACATCAGCGCCGAGGACCGCATCTCAGAAGCCTGGTTCGACTTCTCCAAGTTCGCGACCAGTGGCGACGGAAGCACCGGTCGGCTCATGTACAAGCGCATGAATACTCACCACAGCCCTCGCGAGGCACTCAATCCGGGACTCTTCGCTGCAGAACCTTGCCAGCAACAGGCTGGGCAAGACGTAAACTTCGCACACGCTATGCTAGGGCACAATCTGCTCGATGCAGAAGTGAAATCTGCAAACCAGCCAACGATGCCAGCGCCTCTGGAACCTGAACTAGGGCTTGAATTCGAGAGCTGATCGCCTGCTATCTAGACGAAGAAGAGGTGCAGTGAGTTGATACGAGGTCGCATCGTATGCCTTTGATATCAGCACTGCAGGCAGGCAAAACCCACTCGTCCGAATCCATGGGATGCTTCACGCGCAGCTGAAACGCGCCCAAGTTAAACCAAAAAAACACATGCAGCCTCACATCGCCGCTTAGACTGCACGTCCGGCTTCGGACATGTGCACTTGCTGCATCGGTCGCGGGTACCGATTCCAGAGACCTACCTGCCTGCCAGACACGACGATGACGCTCCGATTATGCAGTCGGCCTTGTCCAATCTGCCACCGTCCGACGTTGGCTGGCCGTCGAAACGAAAGGCGCGCAGGAACCGTCTCACGCCATGCAGCCTCGCTGGTGGCACAGTACCGTGGTAGAGGTTCATGCTGACGCGCATCACTGCCACGTGGAGGAGAGGATGCAGTGCTTCGGTGGAGCTCGGCTGTCATTGCTTGCTTGCTTGCTCTGTGGGAATCGACAGGGCGAGGTCTGCCTGGAAGGATTGAGGTATGTAGCGGTAAGACGGGTTGGTTGCTACATGTGCCGTGACGGAGGATTCGCACGGTCTTGAGAGTTGCATACTCGATACTACTGTCCCGTTGCACTCGGGGCTGAGGAGAAAAGAAGAAAGAAAAATCAAGACCCCCCAATAGAGGGCTCTAGAAGACAGACCTCCCGGCGGCTGCCTTTGACAGGTTGCATTACATGGCCAGATGCCGAGACACCCGAGGCAGTGCTCGATCGTGTGTGTCGCGTGGCGAGAAGAGCGTGTGTGTTACACTCCTGATTTCTCATTAGGCTGCATGTAACTTGTGTGTTGTCTCGGCGATTCCCACGCCCGTGGTATGCTTATCCTATCTGCTGCGGCGTCTTCCAAGCCATGCGAGCCATGGCATGTGGAGTGAGCAAGGGTTGGTGGGGTGGTCAGATGCAGGCACGGCAAGGCACAGCAGGGATGCTTGATGGCCCTGTGTGCTACAGTGCCGAGTGCCCTTTCATGCAGGAGCATGTATCCGTCTAGCCGTCGGACTGTGGCGTTAGGAAAAGAAGATGTAGTTCGAGAAAAACGAATAAAGGGACGTCCATAGCCTGATGTTATCACGACTTTAAAACGGGATACACACAACATAGATGCAACATGAATGAAAATACAGTTTGACGACAGCTCATATCTCTAAGCGAATGGTCGTGTTGTCATTAGAGTTCTCACTACCACCTATAGTGCTCGCTCAGCAAATGGCCATGTCGCCATTGGCCTTGCTGGATGTGAAGAGCTCCACCCTCGTCCCGCGTGGAGTTGCTCGAAGCTCCTTGCATGTGCCTCGCTGGCGCGCATCTCGCATCGCCTTCACGCACAGCACAAGCGCGAATCCTGGCTTATTCTCCACGATGGAGCCAGCCCAAGGCCTGGAGCAATCGTTGCTCCTTTTAGCGCCTGCTCCGGGCACGATCCGTGAAGGCGCTAGGAGGACGACGGCACGCAATTGCTGCTGCTGCTGCTGCTG